>PVJC01035267.1:0-18353 GCA_004026665.1 Murina feae
GCCTCGTCTGCTTCACCTCGCAGCGTCTATAATGAAACAATTGTTACTGCTCTTTCCTTCAGCTCCGGAGGATTCTGTGATTGTTACAATGATTCAAAAAGCTGTGTTTCGCTAGAGGCAGTTTAATCGGAGCTGAGCTGAGGGGCTCGGCTTCACTTTCTCTCCTGCCGCAATGGAAAGGGCTGTTTACTCAGGTCCGGGAGTGGCGGCCGCCATGTTGGCTGGGCTAATTTGCATACAGCCGCTCTGATTGGCTGGTGGGCGTGGCTTACCCTGTCTCGGAGAAACGGTTAATTTTAATATTTCGCTTTTATTAGTTTAGATTTTAAATGTGCTTGATTTCATCACACATCAGAAAGCTACAAATTGACATCACAACGGAATGTCCCCACACAACCCACCAGAATTTCTAAAACGACGAGGAATTATAATGAATACTGACTGTGGGCAAAGATGTGGAACAACTGGAATTCGCATACGCTGCCCGTGGAAGTTTCAATTCATGAAAAATCCACTTTGCAAAGCCATCTCACAGGGCCCGTCAGAGCTGGGCACGCCCGTGTGGCCTTGCGGTTCACTCCAGGGTCCATATCCGAAGAGCTGCAGGGACAGTGAGAACCGCATGCAGGACACACACGGGCTGTCGCGGCCTCCGCCTGCACACAGCCCGACTCCCACCAGCTGCCTCGCGGAGACACTGCGGCAGACGCCCGCCCCGGAGCCCAGCACCGGCCGGAAGGAGGCACCGCGACCCCTGAAATCGTACGGGTGACCCTCAGAGCAACGTCGAATGAAAAGGTCCCCACAAAAGACCCAGCCCAGGGGGCCTGTGTGAGATCCGGGCCAGGAAGAGACCAACCGCAGGGGAGGCGGGCCGGGCTGCGGTCCCCTGGGAGCAGGTGCATGTGAGGAGCACAGGGGGCTTCCTGGGGGGGGGGGGGGGGGGGGGGGGGCCGGGGGGGGGGGGGGGGGGGGGGGGGGGGGGGGGGTGCGGGGGGGGGGGGGGGGGGGCTGCGATGTGTTTGCTGACAGGAGCAGAGCTCACACAGGTATGCTCACCTATGACAGCTACCTGGGACTGGGACTGGGACTGAACAGGCACAGTGACCTGTTCATATGCGGTGCTTCAATAATAACTCAGATAAAAAATAAAACTGCAACGAATTACAACGCGTGGCATTTCCAAACACCAAGCTCAAAATCAGCTTCAAGAAAAGGAGACAGGAAGGAACGAACCCAGTACCTCACACTGGGATGCGAAGAACCAGCTCGGCTGGAACTGATGGATACAGGGAAGAACACAGCACGTGTCCTGCTGCTCTCTCGTCAGTGTCATTCCAGGGTGACCACGTAGCAAAGGGGACGAGGTAGCGCTCATTCATTATTAAACACAGAAAAACTGGCAATTCCTCAATCAACAACTGATTCCGGCAATGGCCATCGATGACGGCAAATCACTAGGTAGGAGGCTGTGAGGGATCTTAACCCACCGATCAATCTTTGCATCATCCATGAAACATCGAAGTTGGATATGCTGCATAGAGGCATATCCTTCCAGTGCCTCGGCTGGGCATCCTCTCACACACGTGCAGCTGAGGAATTGCTAGGGTCACACACATGTCCTCTCACACACGTGCAGCTGAGGAATTGCTAGGGTCACACACATGTCCTCTCACACACGTGCAGCTGAGGAATTGCTAGGGTCACACACATGTCCTCTCACACACGTGCAGCTGAGGAATTGCTAGGGTCACACACATGTCCTCTCAGACACGTGCAGCTGAGGAATTGCTGGGGTCACACACATGCCCTCACACACACTCCTCCAGTAAAGAGGCATGCCCCCAGTTTTACACTGAA
This sequence comes from Murina feae, assembly GCA_004026665.1. Taxonomy (NCBI): domain Eukaryota; kingdom Metazoa; phylum Chordata; class Mammalia; order Chiroptera; family Vespertilionidae; genus Murina; species Murina feae. The sequence goes on from PVJC01035267.1 coordinate 1,861, forward strand.
ATCTAGCCCACGCTTTACATTTTAAGATCTACAGGACATATAAGGAGCACATTAAAGGACACCGTAAGGAAGCAATAATAAAATCCGGCACATGAAACATTTTCCGGAAAAACCTACCTCCTTCTCAAGTAAAGAGCATGGAAAAGTAACGGAGAGAGAATCAACCAGTACCGGTTAAAAGAGGCGAAGGAAATTAAGACACAGAATGAATGGAGCTTCCTTTAGATCCTGTTTTCTTTGTTTTTTAAGTTTTTTAAAAAATATATTTTATCTTTTTTTTTTTACAGAGAGGAAGGGAGAGAGATAGACAGTTAGAAACATCGATGAGGGAGAAACATCGATCAGCCGCCTCCTGCACACCCCCGACTGGAGATGTGCCCGCAACCAAGGTACATGCCCTTGACCGGAATCGAACTCGGGACCCTTCAGTCTGCAGGCTGACACTCTATCCACTGAGCCAAACCAGCTAGGGCTGGATCCTGTGTTCATAAACAGTCAATAAGAGCCACTTTGGGGCAATGGAGGAAATTTAAGTACAGACCCAATAATATTAAGTAACTACTGCTAACTTCACTGAGGGCGGTAAAGACCTCTCTCCTGTACTGTATGCAAAAATCCATCCCACAAAGGTTGCAGATCTGAGCATGTGTGGTTAAACCCCACGTTTTCTAGACAGAACTGGGAATACAGAAAATTTCCTTAATGTGGTCCTAGTTAACAACCGAAAACTTTAACCATGCATCATGCTTCATGTTAAACCCTCAGAAACATTTGCACGGAAGCCAGGAGTAACAGAAGGATGCCATCTATGACTGGTGCTATGCAACAGTTCAATCTATTGGGGGGAAATGGGCCGTAGCCTTTGCCAATGGGATATCTCCACGATCTCAGAGTAGGCAAAGACCCTTAAGCACCAATCACAAAAGACTAATAAATTAAATTTAAGAATATCTGTTCATCGGGATTCACCATGAAGAGAGTAAAAATGCACACTACAGATCAGATCTTTCTTTCCCATGGCCAAGACCTCCGTGGTGGCGGGTATATCCACAGTAGGCAGGGAACAGTCAACAGAAAGACAAATGCAATAGAGGAATCAGCAGAGTATTAGAAGGTCCTTCATAAAGGACATCTGGATGAAAATAATCACACGAAAAGGTATTCAACAGTATTAGTGATGGGAATTGTAAATTAAAACCCCAGTTAAGGGCATGACACACCTACCAGAACAGCTAAAATAAGAATGACAATGACAATTGTCAGGGAGGACGCGGAGCAAGGAGACCCTCCTTACTGTGGGCAATTGGGAAATGGAGCAGAGGCGCCTGTGACCTCAAAATGTTCCTCTAGGGCACATACCCCCAAAATGAATGCTATTCTGTGGACAATGAGCATCCAGATCAGAAGAGAGAAACATAACGTACCATGTGCACACCACAGAACGTAGCAAAAATAAAAATAAACTACAACTACAGAAAACAACATGGATGAAACTACAAACAATGTTGAGAAAGGGAAGGCAGAAGCAAATTAACAAATATTCCTTGATTCTATTTACAGAAGGTTTGAGACAGGCCACACTAATCCATGGTGTTAGAACTCATGACAAGGATTCCTCTGAGGGAAGACAGCGCAGGGGCGTGAAGGGGTGTAGCGTTGCAGCTAATGTTCTGGTCTTTGATTGGCTGCTGACCACATGGGCACGCTCACTTTCGGAAAACGCACCCACCTTTACACTTAGGCGTTGGGCACTTTCACATCTGCACCATTTCAATGAAAAAGTTAAAATTAGGACCCATTTGTAATGCTTCATAAAACTCTTAGCAAACTGGGAATATAGTAAACTTCCTTCACCCAGCAATCCATAAAAGCCTAAGTGACCAACTGAACGACCAGTCAGCCTGTTGCTATGACGTGCACTGACCACCGGGGGGCAGACGTTCAATGCAGGAGCTGCCCCCTGGTGATCAGTGTGCTCCCACAGCCAATGTCCCGCGGTCCCTCCCCCTGGCAGGCCAGCCTCAGTTGGCACTGATTGGGACTGGGCGAGATGACCTCGATTGGCCCTGATCACCGGCCAGGCCGAGGGACTCCCATCCATGCACAAATTCATGCACCAGGCCTCTAGTAGTTAATAATCAAAAACCTACAACAACCATCATTCCTAATCTTAAAACTTTAGAAGCATTTCCACTGAAGACAGGAATAAGTGAAGAATGCCTTCTATTACTGGTGGTACACATTCATTCAATCCATTGGGGCGGGGAGGGAATGAGCCAAAGATATGTGGGGCCAATACCCTCCCCGTTTTGGAAACCCCAACAAATAAGAAATATTTCAAAGGAGGTTCAACCTCAGTAGGACCAGGAAATGCAATTCTAAAATCCCATCGTATTGGCAAAAATTTTAAGTCTGATAGTACCAAGTGTTGAGCACAGGTGGGCAGGCGGGAACTGCCAAAAATCGCCGGTGGATATGCAAATTTTACCCTTCTCAGGGATCGACCTCACCAATTCCTCACCAATTCCAATCAACACCTCACCAGTTCCAAGGCGGCACACACACCCTGTGACCCAGCGATGCCACCATTTCTCAGTGTGTGTTCCGTGGCCAGGGCCCCCAGACACGCCCAGGCGTGTGCACAAGAAACCCCACACTAGAGCGCGCCCACCTACCGTCCGTAAGGGAGCGAGTCAGTAAATCGTGGCAATCACAGGGAACGCGGCCGAGCCGTTAACACAGATCCATCGACAGCAAGCATATCGGGGAGTGGAAAAGCAAGAAGCAGGACAATCTCCTTTCGCTGGGGTTGAGTTTAAAAACAGGACCTAGCCCTGGCCGGTTTGGCTCAGTGGACAGAGTGTCGGCCTGTGGACGGAAGGGTAGCGGGTTCAATTCCGGTCAAGGGCACATGTCTGGGTTGTGAGCTCGATCCCCGATAAGGCGCTTGCAGGAGGCAGCCGGTCCATGATTCCCTCTCATCATTGATGTATCTCCCTCCCTCTCCCTCTCCCTTCCTCTCTGAAATGAATTTAAAAATATTTTATAAAAATAGGACCTATTGCTTTAGGCTACACAGCATTAGGCAAAAAAATAAATAACCCACAGAAGGGCCTGTGGTGAGGAAGACAAGGGGCTTTGACTCCATCTACGGTGCTTCTCCCGCCGCCAGGGCGGGGAGGCCGCTGTGTGTCGTTACGTCCCCATCCTTGTCTGTGTTTGACACGTTTCATTAAGAAAGTCGTTAAGAACAAGAGTGATGGACTCATGAAGGCCCAACTCATGAGGGACTGCAGGCGTGTCCCTTCCAAATGGCCTGGGTGGGTGTGTCTGGTCGTCCGAGGTCACGACTCCCGCACGACTGTAGGGAGCCTGCATGCGAGTGGCCAGCCCATCGCGGGGCCGGCAGCAAACAGAAACCGGAGTGGCTGGCCCGCAGCTGTGCCCGAGAACACGCATCCGAGCTCCTTACTCCCCTTCTGCCCCCCCACCCCCGCCCCTCCGGCCCCAAGGTTCCCATAGGGGACCACGGGCTTCAGGAAAGCAACCATTTATTTGTCCTTTCTCCCTCCGAACAGGCTTTGGAGCCTCATCTCCTCTTTGTCACCCTGTGTCGCTGCTCGGGAGTCCTGTGAAGCGACTGGGCTGGAATCCAGCTCGCAGTGTCCGTATCTAAGGACAAGAGAGGGGCCGGCCCACAGCAGCTCGCCGAGTGCCCCGGGTGCACCCCACCACGCCGGTCCTCTAGGAAGCTGTGCCAGTGTCCTGGGGCCGCCGGAGCAAAGCACTCAGAGCACAGAGGTAGCAGGACAGGAGGCTGTGAGGGGGACCTGCCCAGGCCTCTGAGCCACCTGATGGGGTCAGCTGGCATCTCTGCTGTTCCTTGATTTGTAGACGCATCACTCCAATCTCCACCTTCATTTTCACGTGACCTCTCCCTGTGTGCGTGCCTGGGTCCAGTCCCTCTTTGTAGGGACACCAGTGCCCTTGGTGGGGGCACCTTGATGGCCTCACTCTCACCTGATCCCCTCTGTGAAATTCCTCTCTCCACAGGTCACGTCTGGAGGTCCTGGGGGTTAGGGCAGCACTAGCTGAATTTCAAGATGTGTCACCCATCACCGGGAGCTGCCTGAACCCTCTCACCGACCCACAGACCTTCCGCTGCACAGCACCCCTTGGCGCCACAGTGCTTCCCGGCACAGGGGTGGGGGGGGAAGGGTAGGGGGGCTGCCCCTCGTTCACCAGTGAGTCCCCAGAACCCAACTCAGAGCCTGAGTGTGTTCAGTAGAAAACATGACAATCATTCTGTTTAATAAAAGGGTAATATGCAAATGGACCCTAACAGCATAACAATTGAGAATGACTGGTCACTATGACACACACTGACCACTAGGGGGCAGACGCTCAATGCAGGAGCTGCCCCTGGTGGTCAGTGCGCTCCCACAGGAAGAGCTCTGCTCAGCCACAAGGCTGCCAGTACAGCGGTGGTGGCGGGAGCCTCTCCTGCCTCCTCAGCAGCGCTAAGGATGTCCGACTGCAGCTTAGGCCTGCTCCCCGCTGGCAAGTGGACATCCCCCGAGGGCTGCTGGGCTGCCAGAGGGATGTCTGACTGCCAGCTTAGGCCCGAATCCCCAGGGAGCGGGCCTAAGGCAAGCCGGTGGACATCCCCCAAGGGGTCCCAGACTGCAAGAGGGCACAGGCTGGGCTGAGGGACCCCGCCGAGTGCACAAATTTTTGTACACTGGGCCTCTAGTTTGCTAAATAAACAAATGAATAAAAAGTGCCTTTGGATTCTGTCCTGCGGGCGCTTGCCGGCCGACAGCTCTCAGCGGGACCATTCGGGAGAAACGCCAGCAGCACTGTCACCGCCGTGCGTCCAGCTTGCTCTCTGCGCCTCGGGGCTCGGCTGGGCACTTCTCAGGCAAGGGGCCGCCTCACTCTCACCTCCGCCTCGCCAGGCAGGCGCAACCAGCTGCGCCCTGAGGACGAGGAAACCGAGGCACAGTGGCATGCAGTGACTGGAGAGGTCCCTGCGCCCTGAGGTGGGTCTCTCAGGGAAGGGTGGGGCTGTGTCCCCTGTCCCACCCGTCCTTTCCTCCAGCTGAGAGCAGTGCCTGGCGCAGAGTGAGCCCTCGATGAACACGACCATCTACCCGAGTGTTAGAACCAGGACACTTTTTTTCTAATCCTCATCCGAGGATATCTTTCCCATTGACTTTTAGAAGGAGTGCAAGGGAGGGAGGAGGGGGAGAGAGAGAGAAACACCCATGCGAGAGAGACATATCGATTGGTTGCCTCTCGCAGGTGCTGTGACCAGGGCCAGGGATGAAACCCAAAACCGAGGTACGTCCTTGCCCAGGAATCAAACCCGAGACCCTTGGGTACTCGGGTCAACGCATTAACCACTGAGAAACTCGGCCAGGGCAGAACCAGGACACTTTTGAGAATACAGGGGACACTGAGCTGGGGAGGCACTGGGAAACTGGGACGGCTCCCAGCAAACAGAGGGAAGGTTCTTCACCAATAGAGGGTGAATGGATGAACTCAGCGGTTCCACTCGAGGGCCGGGCGTTAACCACCACACAACACGCGGCGAGCGGCACCTGCGCACGGAGTGGCACGGGTGCGGGCATCTGCTAAAGAAACACACTCCTCAATGCAACTCCACAGCCCCTCACTGCAGAGGGAGATCTCAGGGGTAATGTCATTACTGCAGCCTGTTATTCCGCCCCGGAGCGTAGAAATGCAAATTAAAGGGATGCTGTGTATTTAAAAAGAAAATCTTTCAGAAGACAAAGTCCTGTAGTCAGTAACTGGGGTACACGGTGGGATAAAATGCCTATGCTGGCTGAGACGGTGACAAAGGAATCATGGCTGTCCTCCCGATCTTGAAAAAAACAAGAGAATTTCCAATGAACTTTCAGATCAGTGGTGGCCTCCATCATCCATCCCCTTTTGTGAGCCAAATGCCTTTTCCATTGGCATAAACAAAAGAGGTAATTTTAGTGCTTCTTCTTTCTCTCTCTTCTCCTTTGCCTTCTTCTCACCTCCCTCCCGCCCCAGCCCTACCCTCTGTCTCCCAGAGAGATGTAAATTCCGGATCAGTGCACCAGACCTCGTGCAGTGGAGCAGGGCAGTCCCGTCCAGGAGGCCACGAGGTACCCCGGGTCTCCCAGAAGGACAGCATCTCAGGTATAAAGAAAACCTGTCCTCTTCGCCAGCATCTCCTACAGTGCCATCTCCCTGATCAGTGCATCTTCTCTGGCTTGGACACCTCCTGTGGCCTGTGCCAGTTGCCCACCCTCCTCTCTTGAGGATGCTCATCATCGCCATGTGATGTGGCACATGGTATCAACAACCCAGGGATCACCGAGCACGCTGGCTGAGCTTCCCAGCTGTGTGACCTTCGGAAAGGAACTCAACCTCTCTGTGCTTCACATCAGAGGCTGCGGATGGAAACGCTGTGATTTCTACTTGGCCTGTTCAGGGTTGTTTTTCTAAACTTCACTAGACACTAACCATTAAAATCTGAACATTTCACATAAAAACCCAGATACCTGGCTCCTGCAGGAAAGCAATAGCCTGACGATCCTGGCACAGGTCCCTGCAGGGCAATGGTTTGCTGGAGTTGGGTGCTGGCTGTCCCTGCCACTGGGACGGGCCTCCTAGACCTCCTGTGACTTCTGCCCCCCGAAGGCAGCCGAGAGGGGCCTCGACTCAGCACCGCACTCCTCCCACGGGTGGTGCCTGTGTTTCTAGGCCATTCCCTTGGCCTACCGTGCCTCCCAACCAACGTCACCTTCTGAAGCTGCAGCCATCCTCCGAGGCCAGGTCCACAGACCACCTCCTCCAGGAAGCCTTTCTCTATGCCCCCAACTCCCAATCCGAAGCAACCCCCTCCTCTCCCTTCCTCTAACCCTACACTGAGCCCTGCCATATGCTTCTCACTCCTGCCTTCAACTCCCCTTAGCCGTGAGCAGATGCACACACACACACAGCCCATGCAAACTCCTTGAGACTAGAGACCCTAACTCATCTGTATTCCCTAATTGAGCAGTTTCTCCATGATGGGCAGAATAAGCCCTCTCCCCCTCCCCTGCCCCCCACAAAGATGCCCACGGTACAACCCCTGAAACTTGTGAATGTTACATTACCTGACAAAGGGATGAATGGAGGCTGCTAATCCGTGTACCTGTGGGTGGGGAGGCGTGTCTGGGCTACCCAGGTGGGCCCGATGTCATCACAGGGGCCTTAGGTGGAGACGATGGGACAGAGAAGTCTGTCAGGTGATGCAACAGGGGAGGCCAGAGCCTGGCCATGCGAAAAGGCAAGCCACGGATTCTCTCCAGAGTTTCCGGGAGGAACCAGCCTCAATGACACTTTGATTTAGGCCCCGGGAAGTCCACTTGGGACTTCTGACCTCCAGACGTGAAGAAACTAAACTTGTGTCAGACCAGTGGGGATGGTAATGAGGGCAGAAAGGCGGCCTACTACGCCCTCTTCTCACACAGTAGGTACTGACACGTACGTGCCCGTGTGTGTGCATCTTTCCCTGGTCCCGGAATCACGTAAGGACAGGATGTGCTGTCCCTCTGTCCCTCACCCCACACCGGGAAGTCCCAGGGGTACACACCGCGCTCCTGAGAAGCCTGCTGAAACACAGAGGCAGCTGGGGCGTGGGAGAGCCATGCACTGTGGCTCCGGAACACGGAGCTGGAACCCTGCCCACCCCCGGGAGCGACGGTCACCGTGAGTGATTTCACCTGGACAGGCCTCAGTCTCCTCGCCTGTCAAATGGGGCTGGCACACGCCCTTACAGGAGCGCTGTGAGCAGCGTCCGGTACACACGAGACTCGTCCCAAAGGCTTCTCGAACGCGCACGCCCGCACACCACATCCTCGTCCCTCCCCCCCCATCGCCCCCCAGGACGCATTCAATCTGCTCTCTGCTGCTCTCCGCTGCTGTCAACCAGGAGAAGACCTCCGATTCTCAGCCAAGCGATACTGGGGTGGCGTACCGTCCCCAGGGGCGCACTGGCTCCCCGGGCCTGTCTCTCATGTGAAAAATACACGCAGATCGAGCACCCGACTTCCCGCTCCCTGCTCCAAGCCGCTGGCTTCGACACCCTCTCTCACCCATCTCTGCGCACACCCTCCGCACGGCAGCTCTTCAGCTCCTCACATCAAAAGATAACGTCTGCCTTCTTGTGTGTGTGTGTTTTTTTTTTGTTAATTCTCACCCAAGGGTATTTTTCTATTAATTTTTAGAGAAAGTGGAAGGGAGGGAGGGGGAGAGGGAGAGAGAGAGAGAGAGAGAGAGAGAGAGAGAGAGAGAGAGAGAGAGAGAAACATCAATGTGAGAGAGACACATTGATTGGTTGCCACCCGCACATGCCCTGATGGGAACCTGCAACCCAGGCACCTGCCCTTGAGCGGGAATTGAACCTGAGACTCTTTGGTGTGCAGGCCAACGCTGTAACCATTGAGCAACCCCAGCCAGGGCAAGACTATGTCCTCAGTCCTGGCATCGGAGCAGGCGTGGAGACTTGACTCAGCCAGCAAAACGCGGTGGGGGTGATGGTGTTCCATCACGGGCCTCAGCGGGAAAACCAGCAGAGCAGTAGAAGGGCAACCTCCGGGATGGAGAAAAACCTGACTGGCAGTTCATCTCCGACATGTACAAGGAACTCCTACAATTCCACAGAAAAACAACCCCCAAAAACAACCGAGGAACCTATTAAAAATGGGCTAAGGACTTGCACAGCCGTTTCTCCACAGAAGACGCACCAGTGGCCAACCAGCATATGAACAAATCCTCAGCGCTGCTAATGTCCTTGTGTTAAAGCCCTGGTGATGGAAACATAAGGCAAACCCACCTGAGACATCCCCTCACAGCTGTCAGGGCTGCCACCACAGCCCCGGAGGACAGCAAGCGCGGGCGAGGGTGTGGGGAAGCGGGAACCCCTGACCGGTATCAAGCGGGTGCAGTCGCTACAGAACACAGTGCGGAGATTCCCCAGAAAGTGAGAAACTTTCCCATGCGATCCAGGCGTCCCGCTCCTGGGCCCTCATCCAGAATAGCTGCAGCCAGGACCGCGAGGAGGTCCAGCGCTCCCGTGTTCACGGACGCGTCCCGGCAGCCGAGGTGCAGAAACAGCCCGAGTGTCCATCCGCAGCAGGATGGCTGAGGGAACGCGGCCACACGTGTGACGGAACGTTACTCGGGCTTTGAAAAGAAGGCATCTCTGCAGGATGTGACCACATGGAGGGACCAGGGGACATTCCGCGTAGTGGCATCAGCCAGGCACAGAAAGATGACTCCTGACCGATTCCACGTACACGGCGTCTAAATTAGTCAAACTCAGAGAACCAAAGGGTGGTGTGGTGGTGGCCAGGGGCTGGGGGTGGAGGACATGGGGAATTAATCACCATGGACCTAAGGTTTCAGTCCAGCAAGACGAGCGAGCTCCATGGGTCTGCTCTACACAGAGTCCACAGTGCTCACTGTGGTCTTAGCATGTAAGGAGGCAGAGCTCGTGTTAATAAGAGTAGATTCACGCAGACACAGCAGCATAGCAGGAGCACCTATACCATTTTTAAGGCTTGTGCACGGGAAGTATATCATTCAGTCACTCAACAAACACCGAGGGAGTGTGACCACTCCACTTGGTATCAGGCAGGAACCAGGCAGGCTTCCCTGGTGAGTGCAGCGCAGTTGGCATGTCCCTCTGCCACCCACAATGCACATACCACGGGCAAGACAGCCAGTCTGAGGCCATGAGACGTCCCATGAGTAGAGCAGTAGCCAGGACAAGAAGCAACAACGAAGGTCTTTAGAATCAGAGCTGTGGGCGGAGGGGGCCACGCGCCCACCTGAGTAGCTCAGGGCAGGCCTTGCAAACTCCGAGACCCAAAGGCACCACAAAGGAAGGTCTACAACGAACACGTTTTCACGAGAAGCAGCTGCCGGGAGGCGGTCATGTCTTAGGCCAGCGCCTTCCCTACAAAGGTCAGTCTTTACCGTAACTGAGCCCGTCTTTTTGCATCTACGATAACTTATCTTTGAACATCAAAGCAATTTTCCTTTTCCCGGACCCTCCCAGAACAGGCACCGCTCTGAGGAGACCACAAATCCCCCCACTGAGACTAAGTGAACAGCGGGCGGGTACCTATCCTGCACCCCCCTAAGTAAAAGACGCACGTGTCTGTCATTTTACTTTTTATCCAATCCCAGAGGTCTCCCCCCGTGGCCTTCTCCCGCCTCCCTCATCAATCGCCAATGGATTTCATGTCCCCCACCCTCAGCTCCTCTTTTGATAAAATAAGGAACAGAACTGTCATTCTCCGGAGCATCATCTCAGTCCGGCAACTGTGGACAGGGTGGCTCGAATAAACTCAGCTTCTTCACAGGTTTGAATGTTCCTTATGTTGACAGACCACTGAGGGTCACCTCTCCGCTCTGCCACTTCGGAGCCGGGCCCGTTCCTTACTTCCTCAGCTCTAAGTTCACCATCTCTGGTGTGGACATGAGAACATTCCCAGAGTCGCCATGATGGCTGACTGTGCTTCCCGAGACTCAGCCTGACACCCGGCAGGAAGCTCGGCCATCGCCAGCCCTTCCCCTTCACGCCGGCCACCGCCACGCGGGTGACTTGGCGGCTGTGGGTGTTCATATTTGCTGCAGCTTTTCCACCCGTCAAGTCACCCAGCCTCCTGATGTGACAGCACAGAAGTGCCCATCGGCTAGGGGTCATGGTCGCTGACCCCTCCCTTCCCATGACCTCGGGGAAACCTCACGCTGTTCCCCAGGGGCTGCAGCAGGTGCCGGGGACACCAAGTGTCTAAAAGCCACCGAAGGACAAACCCCCCGAGGCTCTGAGCCTGGTGAGAGTTCCTCCTCCAGCTCCATGTGGCGGGTGCCGGGGAGGAGGGGGAGCCTGGCGCGCAGAACGTGGGCTGCGGCTGTGGGAATGTTGTCTCTGCTGTCAAAACGACATCTGGAGTGGAGGACACGGGAGGTCCATCGTCCTGGATGGCGTGGTCACTCCCCATGTGGGGTCTGCAGCAATGCTGACCGCCTGCTGCTCCCCCAGCATTGCACACAGCCCACCACGCCAAGAATGAAGAGAATGTTCCATCGTTTTTACCAGAACGCACAAAAATTCTAAAGTGCGAAGGTCGTCCTCTCTCCGCTCCTTATATCCGTTGTCTGAAAATTCTGTCAGTCAAGCAAGACGAGGGCGCGCCATGGGTCTGCTATTCACAGAGCCAATGGCGCTTATTGTGCTAAAAAGACTATTTTAGCGTAGACCCAAAGCTTCGGCTTCCTTAGGAGGATCAGAAAGCGTGTTAAATATTTTTCTACTATGTGACGGCACAGGCTCCTCGTAGAAAATATTTCCCTATTTAGAAAATGCAGGGGCCCGGCCGGCATGGCTCAGTGGTTGAGGGTCAACCTATGCACCAGGAGGTCAGGGTTCGATACCTGGTCAGGGCCCATGCCCAGGTTTCAGGCTTGATCCCCTGTGTAGTCAATGATTCTCTCTCATCATTGATGTTTCTCTCTCTCTCTCTCTCTCTCTCTCTCTCTCTCTCTCTCTCTCTCTCTTCCTTCTTCTATGAGATCAGTAAGAAAGTTTTAAAAAAAGAAAATGCAGGAAAGTACAGAGAAGACCATGAACGCCGTTCATACACGCGCCACCCAGGGAAATGACTGGTGTAATTCCCGGCAGTAACCGTGTCCAGTTCACGTCTGCAACCTGCCTTCTCTCTCCCATCATGAACATTTTCCACCATAATCACCAACAAACGTTACTTTGGACCTTGAGAGCTTGTTTGGAGGTTCTAGCAGGGGAGCGCAGCTATGCGTATACCCTTGACCGAGGACCAGTCCTCTCCTCTGGGGGGAAGGTCATCCTCTTCGACCCGAGCGCGCAGATTCAGGAGGGACGCACATGGATCGGTGAGGGAGGAGGGGGACATCCGCATAGCCAGCCAGATCAGCCGAATCAACCCTGGCGATCAATGGGGTGACAGATGTCGCAGCCAGATCGCCCTCACATCCAACAAACGTTCCTTTGAACGATTCATAGCCTCTCATCATATCGTGCCCCCCGAGTACATAGCCGTTCTAGTAAGAGTGGACACTGAAATATCTTATACATGTTCCCCATCATAAAGCATGAAGATATTTTAAAAAATATGTTTTCATTGGTCTTAGAGGAAGCGTAAGGGAGAGAAACATCGACTGGCTGCCTCCTGCACGCCCCCTACCTACAGGGAATCGAGCTGCACCCAGGCTTGTGCCCTGACTGGGAGCCGAAGGGCGACCTTTTGGTGCACAGGAGGACACTCAATTACGGAGCCACACCAACCGGGGTGCTTTTGTTTTCTTTTTGTATTTTTTTTTAAAGAAATAAGCAGCATTTTATTCCTCCTGACCTATAAATCACCCTCCAGTCCTGATTTTCATCACGACCCCACGAAAGGTTACTGAACTGCCTCAGCATTTCTGAATACTACAATAGAGCTGGAGAATGTCATTGTGTCTGTCATATAATCTCTTTAAAAATATTTTATTGATTGATTTAATTTTAGAGAGAGAGAGAAAGAGGAAGAGATTTGTCGTTCCATTTATTTATGCATTCATTGGTTCGTTCTTACATGTCCCCTGACCGGGGATTGAACCGGCAACCTCGGCGTATTGGGACAACATAATAAACCAACTGAGCTACCTGGCCAGGGACTGTCATATAATTTCTTAAAACTAACACTGGGAAATAATATTACAAACAAAATGCCTACATTTCCTTCCACAAATTAATTAGGAAAATGTATGCCTAACAATAAAGGGGTATAATATTCCTGTGGAAAGAAGTGCTTGGGTTTTGAAAAATAAATCTAAGGCTGAAACAGGTCTTTACCCACAACATAATTTATGTGGCATTGGGTTTTCATTGATTTTAGAGAGGGGGAGGGAAAGCGAGGGAGAAAGCATGAGGTCTTCTAACCACGCAACTGAAGGGCCACGTGAGCAGTGGCACGTCTCTTACCCTCCAGCATCTGCCCACACCACGTTCAGCAGGTCCTTATCGCTGAGCCCCAGGCAGCAGTGACCAAGCCACAGCCAGTGGATGACTGTGACCTACACGCTGGGTGCCGAAGGCAAGTCCCAGGGCAGGGGAGTGAAGGGAAACCTCCCAGCCAGGCCTCTTGGCTGGGCCAGCGGCCCCCGCGGGTGCTGGGAGTGGGGCTGTTGGTTCCAAGGCCAGCTGTCGCCCAGGGAGGGCGTGGGACAGGGGGCTGGGGGGAGTTGGAACACGGCAAAGCTTGCTGTGAGGACCAAGAGCCGGCTGTTTCTTCTTGAGTCCATAGTACTCCTTGGGTTTCTACAGAACTGGGGTTCATTTCCAGAGTTCCAAAAAGTGGGTCCTGACGTTTCCTGCCAGTGTCCTCGGGATTTCCACTCGTGGCCGGCTGACATGCGTTCTGCATGTAGCCGAGAGTGGACTTGACCTGTGCCAAGTGCTTCCTTCGAATTACCCAGAGCTAATCCCCGGGAACACCGGTGCTGGTACTCAATCCTGGGGGCAGTGACTTTGGGACGTGCTGCTGAGATAAAGCCACACACCTTGCCTTCCAGCGGGGTGTCTCAGGGGTCTGCAACATGCCATCCAAAGACACTGCATGTCTCTCAGGGAAGATACAGGACAAAAATGGTAACAGCAGGGCGCTGGCTGGTGGCTCGGTTGGTTGGAGCGTCGTCCCACACACCAAAAGGTTGCCAGTCCCATCCCTGGTCCAGGCGTGTACAGGAGGCAACCGATAGATGTTTCTCTCTCTCCTCCTCCTCCTCCTCCTCCTCTTGCTAAAATCAATAAAGAAACATATTCTCAGGTGAGGATTTAAAAAAAAAAGATAAGAGCAGGTAACATATAGGCCAGGAATAGAGCTAGACACATTGACTTATCACATCGGATTCAGACCATCACACGATACCACTCCCACTCTATAGCCAGGAAACGGAGGCACAGGAGATGAAGGAAATTGCCCAACTAGCAAACGCCGGAGTCAGACATTGGTCAGAGCAGGATGGAGCCTGCGGCCCGGGCTGGTACCCCATGCGGCAGAGGTTCCCAAGGGATACTTCCTCCGATCACAGACACACTTCCTCACAGAGAACTTTGGGAAACGCCTGTGTCTCGGGAACGTCCGGGAAAATGCTGAGCTGACGCACACTCAGATGCCTATTTGTGCTTTTCTCACCACTGTCGCTGTCGTCGGTCGCGCTGTAGACCCTCGCTCCCTCCCCCATCGCCCGAAGACGGGAAAGCAGAGTCCCTGGGCCTACAGATCAGCACCGCAAAGGGACTCCTCTGGGGCCGGACCAAAGGCGGCTCCAACAAGAAGCCCAGAGGTTCTGCCCTGAGGCAGGGCTGAACAATACAATTGATGAAAGCAGAGAACAAGTGAGCTGAATCCATCCTGCAGATAAGCATTCTCCCAGTTTTTGCACAAGCTATTTCTCCCAACAAAGAAAGTAATTTGTTCTCGGTGTTAAAAAAAAAATGTTGAAAACAAAACCATGTAAAGGAATAGAAAATAAACACCTAACTCCGTCCCTCAGCAGTCACGTCTGCCAGCACAGCTCTGTCTAGCATCTCGAGTACCTGATTTTCTTTCCATCCTTAGAATCTTGCTGGGAATGTAATTTTTATTTGCCATTATTTTTATACCATTAAAAACGCTCCGTGAACATCATTTTTTGCAAGCCTTCGAAATGCTCCGTGCCCGGGAAGTATCTGTTCCCCGAGTCCATCCACGCGTGCTGGCTGTTTGGGGTGCGCCCATCTTCCCGTTTCCCATGAGCTGGGGGAGCCCTTGAGGGAGACACACAGGCTAGGGAGTGTCTGTTCCACAGAGGCAGGTGCGGTCACAGTGCAATAACACACACAGAGACGTCCTGTAAAGTTCAACTTGCCCCAGCTCGTTTGCAGCTCAGTAGGACTTACTGCTACTGCTAGAGATAAGGAAATAGTCATGCTCTAGCCAAAACTTATGAGTCTGTATCTTGTGTGGAAAAAATAGAGCAACAAGCTTTGTGCGTCACCTTTTTGTGCTTTTTGTGAATAAAAGCTTGCTTCTGCATCTGGTCAGGGCTGCAGTGTCAGTCCTCATTTTGGTGGGGTGCTGGTGCTGCAGCCAGCTGGCCAGCTCAATAAATCCTCGCTTGCTGCTTAAGACCGAATTAGAATCGGTGGTTTTAGTCTCGTGAATGTTGCTCCATAATAGTCCCAACAAGGCCATGAGCAGTGGCCACTTCTCAAGCCCCAGGAAGTGAAAAGGAATCCATGAGACAGAGAGAGATTTGAGGAACTAGTAGAAGAATCCACCGATTCACCAAACAAAATTCCATCTAAAATACGCTACATCCAGGGCACACCGTGCAATGCACAGACCGTGTCTCAGAGAAATGAACACTGGGAACCCAGATGGAGGATGGGCAGCGAGTGCTGGCCCACAGGGGCACGTCGGAGGCCCACGTGGCACAAACCACTGTGCCAGCTTGCCTCCCGGAGCCTAACTTTGCGTCATATTTGCTGGCCAAGAAAAAATATAGTCAGTACAGGTTTATTCCTCTGCCTCCTCGTCATACCACAGGAATGACAGGGACTGGTCAACAGAAGCGCCGAACGATTTATAACCTCAGTTTAAAAGGCCGTAATACCCCAGAAGGATCAGAGGCACTTGGAATTTATTGGAAGATGTATTTAAAATGCCAGTGCACACCACTGTCCTATGCCATTCACTGTCCTATGCAAATGCCTAATTCTGGTGAACACAGGAAAGGTGTGTCTACTAAGCTCCCTTTGTTCTTGGGGATTGATGGAACAATTACACTCTGGAGAGGAGGGATAAGGTCCTTTGTTGGAACTTATTGAATACTAGAGGCTTGGTGCATGAAATCTGTGCACAGGGGGCGGGAGGGGGATCGCTCGGCCCAGTCTGCACCCTCTCCAATCCGGAACCCCTTGGGGGATGTCCGACTGTCTCTCGCAATCCAGGACCACTGGCTCCTAACCGCTCGCCTGCCTGCCTGCCTGATCACTCCTAACCCCTCTGCCTGCCTGCCTGATCACCCCTAACCACCTCTGCCTTGCCGCACACCCAAGACCCAGGCTCCCTTCCCTCTGGCCGGCCATAAGCACCCAGGACCTGGGCTGGCTTCGCCAGGGCTGGCCGCAGCCACAGGGGACTGCAGGGCAGGAGGCTTGTCCCTCTCCCAGGCCACAGCCTGGCTGGTCCCCATTCCTCTTCCCCAGTGTTGGGTGTCTGAGCAGTTAGGGTATGATGGCTGGTCCCCATTCCTCTTCCCCAGTGTTGGGTGTCTGAGCAGTTAGGGTATGATGGCTGGTCCCCATTCCTCTTCCCCAGTGTTGGGTGTCTGAGCAGTTAGGGTATGATGGCTGGTCCCCATTCCTCTTCCCCAGTGTT
>PVJC01035268.1:0-18355 GCA_004026665.1 Murina feae
CAAGCTTGGGAGGCAGGCAGCACCCAGCCCTGGTCACAGCTCAAAAAAGAGAACAACATGCAGGGGAGGGCAACAGTCTGAGAGATCAACATAGAGGGGGTGCCTGCTCCAAGCCTCCACGGTGTGCCTGGGGGCAGGCCCCCGGCAGGTAGACACACACAGGAGGACTGCTCCGAGCCTCAGATGCGGCTGGGGGCAGATCCCCAGTGGCGACACACACACACACACACACACACACACACAAGGTGCCTGGCAGACTGGGGCCATCATAGGACATCCACTGAGGGGTCCCAGACTGTGAGAGGGCACAGGCCGGGCTGAGGGACTCCCTCCACCCCGAGTGCACAAATTTTTGTGCACCGGGCCCCTAGTTAATAATAGGAAAGGAGCAAAGGGGGGAGCCAGACATTATGGGCATGTCATTTAGGCAGCTTCACTAGGAGTCTGCAATTTCACACTCCCCAGGAAACCACCAGCCCATTCCCTGCAGATCACTGGGGATAGAAACTGGACAAAGAGGAAGATGGGTGTATGTGCAATGAGTTGGGGTGACATATAGTAAGTACTTTCCTGTTAGTCACATCTGGGAACAGAGATCATTGGCCAGAGTGGGCATGGGTACTGCAAGCCCATGGAAATCTGGGAATACATAATCCCCTAGACAAAGAAGCTCTCTCTCTCTCCCTAACCCCCTTCTTTGCTCTTGGCTGAATGCATGCCTATGTAAATCAAAATGCAAACCAAGGGTTGAGGCTAGAATATACATTTGGGAGCTATTAGTATATAGATGGTGTGAAAAGTTCCAGGGGTTACTAAGATGATCCATAAGAGAGTATGAAATATGCAAAGAAGAGGTCCAGAACTTAGTGCTAAGGCACTCCCAGTATTTAGAGATTGGGTTGAGGATGTAGGGGGAGAATCATAGATACCAAGCCAATAGATACCAAGAGGGTGACAATTGGAGAAGACTGAAAGATCTGCAAAGAAATAAAAGAAGTTTAGAGATGTGATTCCAAAAAGTGAGTGCTATTGGAAGGCAAAAGCAGCCCCTTCTTGGTTTTTCTCTTTTTGCCAATACAATTATTTTTCAGTTATCACATTATTTTGAAAGGGCAGTGCAAGACTAACTTCAAACTGTTCCTATTGTTCTATATCCTCCATCTTGTGTAACTATGTATTCTACACGACCCCTTTCTGAGAAAGACTGCCAGTTGCCCAACCCTGCCTAACTCACTTCTGAGTTGGGCTGCAGGAATGTGGAAGAGAGCTAACTACATCTGGCCACCTATGCAATCAGACCCCAGCCCTCACCCGACCAGTCAGCAGAGGCCACGGGCATCACCCCCCCAATTGCCTCTAGACCCCCTATAAAACCTTTGTTCTGTTGAAACTCTCTCTCTGCATCTCGCGGCTGCGCCGGTGGGTGTGTGAGCCCGAGCACGAGCTAGCTCCAATAAGGGCTCTTTGCTTTTGCAGCAGACTCGACTCCCTGGTGGTCTTTGGGGATCTCAAAACCTGGGCTTAACAATTTCTCAAAGTTAATTTCTCTACATTGAGACTACTCATTGTAAATTGAGAGAAAATTGTCAAGTAATTAATATGCTATTACATATAATAAATGTAATCCTTTCATTAGCTGTTTTCCCAATACTATTTATTGAGATACCTAGTAGTAATTGCTTTAAAATATTTCATCTTTAAATTACCCCATAAGATTATTTTTATTTCTACTGCCTGTCCTTTTGTCTTTGTGCAGATATCATCATATAGTTGTAATCACTGCTGGGCTGAAGGAACAGTGGGGAGATGAGTGAAATCAAGGTAGCATCAGAATAATTGGGCCATTAAATAAAATAGTATTATTTATCTTTGATCACTTACATATCAGTTCCTAAAAGTTAAAAATACAGTATGAAGAAATCATAAAAGTTGTTTGAGAAATAGTGGGATGGGTACTAATAATTCAGCTATTCAGCTAATATAGATTTAATAAATCAACTTTTCAGGCTGGGTGCTACTTAAACAAAGCTAAGCTTGTTTTAATTTTTCTAAAACATTTTCATAAATTTAATTTTCCTTCATTGTTGATGTTGCCCAATAATTTCCTTGCTTTTGAACTACTCCAAGGAAGTCTTAAATAAATAGAACCAAACATGGATTTTCTTTTTTAAAAATATATTTTTATTAATTTCAGAGAGGAAGGGAGAGGGGGAGAGAGGTAGAAACATCAATGATGAGAGAGAATGATTGATTGGCTGCCTCCTATACGCCCACACCGGGGGACCAAGCCCACAACCCAGACATGTGCCCTGACTGGAAATGAATCATGACTTCCTAGTTCATAGGCTGACACTCAACCACTGAGCCATGCTGGCTGAATAAACATGAATTTTCATAGTCAATTTTATCTGTCCTCTTGTTAACTGTAGAGTTAGTTCTTAAGTTTGGTCAAGAAAGAATTCAGAGCCAAGAACTCTAGCACAAGAAGTTTATTTAGAAAGTCATAGAGGTAGAATAAATGAGCCAACTGAGCTGTGTGGACTTCGGAAACAAGTTACAGGGGCAAGGAAAGGGCCTGTGGAGCTTAGGAGAAAGAAAGCAAAGGTTACCTACCTAAAGAAAGAAGCGGGAAAAGATGCAGGTGTGCTCTAGAGAGAGAGTGCCCACAAGGGGCCCTTTGTTTTGAAGATGTTTATCTGTTTTCTACAGGCATGGATTCTAGAGAAGGTCTCAGGGAGAGAATCTCAATGGAATATTCATCAGCTTTCCAAGTGTGTTCTTTCAGGGTCATGGACTCTACTGATGGGTTAGTGCTAGGGTAGGGGGTCATTAGGCATTGCATCTGGTCCTGATGTCAGCCATGCCATCGCTTTGTTTGGGTTTGGAGCTGAAACACTACTGAGGCCTAGATGTTATCTCTGTTTGTGGTCAACAGACCTGAGGGGTTGTTCCTAAGATTATTTGATGAGTGTCAGAACCTTGTTTTCCTGAGGATTTGAAGCTTAAAGGAATAGTAGTGCAAACGCTTGTGTGGGAGCTGTATGAGGCTATTCTCCAGCCCCGTTCTCCTCTAAGGGAGTCTAAAGTACATGACAAACTACATGCTAGGGGAGGAAAGGTCAACCTGGGGGCCATGGACTATAGTAGTTATTTTCTCTGGTTTTCCCCACTGTTAGGCACCTGGGAATTTTAGCTATTGTGCCATTCTGTACCTGGCCTATCTTTCCTGCCCTGCTCACGCCTCCTTATCACTCTAATATCCTAACGTTATTTAGCAATGCATTTGAAGCCACAGTCACCTTGGCTGCTGGAAAAATGCATATTATTTGCTTCTCTCAGAAGAAACTGTTCTTTCAATTTAGATATCACATTGTGTTTCCACCTTGTTCTCTTGGACCATGAAAAAAATACTATACTCTCTGGTATTATGGGAAAACACATACAGTTATGAAAGTCAGCTTTTTCTTGAACTTATTTTTTACTGGTCCAGGCAGTGATCATTGAATCTAGAATGCTTTAGTTTTAGAAAAATTTAAAACCAATTTTTGTTAGCTTTAAGATATCAGCAAAATGGTTTCTCGTATAATTATTTTTGATACAGGTAGAACAAAGTGTTCTAAATTTCTACCTTTGTGATAGTTTCAGCCTGAAAATGTAGGAAATGAAAGCCTAAAATCCTGATTTTTATCACCATCCATGGAATTAATCTCTCTCCCTTTCTCTCTCTGTTACTCTCGTCTTTCTTTCTCTTCTGTTTCACAAAGATTTTAGGTGGCATACAAAGATACAAAGAAATAGTAAAAGTAAATATAAGACCAGTAAGAAATATGAGGCAAATGAAAATACAAAGGACAGAAAAGTAAAAGGAATTTGGATGAGGTTAAGTGTCCAAATTCTACTCACAATTTCCACGTACTTGTGAGAGGCAGGCTCTGACTGTGAAGCCAAGACTTCTACTAGGAAGTGCCGATATGCGGAAGAGGATGCACTAAGTTTTTCTAAAAGGAAAACCAAGCCAGTCACCTACGATAACAATAATTTTCCCTGAGTGCGACCAGAAAGGCTTTTTTCTACCCGTCATGTCTATACTACCAGGGACGTTATGTAGCATACTGAACAAAGTATTTGACAACATTTTCGATTAACATAAGGATCATCCTCATACAGGCGTATGGCATTAAGCCAAAGTACAATGCAGGAAAAGCAATTCAGGCCCATGGAGGTGGGGGCGTGGGAGGGGGGTTTATCATATAACATGGTCAAGGTGAAGTACTCCATAAGGATCTGTTGTCACTTGGATTACGTAATATGTAGAATGGCAAGTTTTATATCCTTTAGGGCATTGGCTTTCAAATTACAGGTTTCACCTGTTGTGAATAGTAAAATTAATCCAGTGGGTGGTAAGTAACTTTTAGAGAGGAAAAAATGAACAGAAGAGTATGGAATAGAAAAATCAGTATCTTGAGAAATGTTTTATTGTTTCTTTCAAATGTGTTACTAATTCATGTTGCAAAATGTATTTCTTACTGTGAATCTAGTTAAAAGGTTTGAAAACCCCTGCACTGAGGCAATTCTCAAAGGCTATCTTTCTTGCCTAATTTTGCACAAGGTATTGCTTGGCTGTAACTAAGATTATATCCCGTGGCAAGCACCTAAGAACTGCAATTTTGATTTTAATCATCAACTGGGAGCTAGGAGTGGGGTGCAGAGGTGGGGGGGGGATGCAGAGAGAAGCATTGAAATACACTTGGAAAAGGAGGCCACTGACAAATCCTTCACAATGCTAAAAGGATAGTGAAGCATGCACAGGGGGAGCAAGAGGCTCTCTGGAGACAAAAGGAAAGCCCATATAACTAAATGCACAGCTTATTATGGAGCCTCAGCTGTAACCCAGTTTCAAAGTCACCCATTCAACATAATAATTTGGTCCTTTCTGTAAGGGATATGTCCATCTTCTATATTTTTCAAAATCTCAGGGAAGATGTTATAACTTGCCTTAACTATTTGCTCTGGTGTATATCTCTTGTTTTACTCATAATCCAAATCTCAGGTAAGAGGAAAATAAGACCTAACTTCCCAGCTTCTCAGTAAATACTCTTACCTAGTTGTGGTTATAAAACAACCACAAAAATAAGTAGATGAAGAAAACATTTATTCTGATAACAAAAATTTCCGATATCTAGTCAACTATTCACCTGTTCAAGCAATAATTATTTTGAAAATAATCTGTTATAATGAAAAAAGAATGAGTTTATTGATGTATAACTTATATACAGTGGAATTTACTCTTTTTATGTGTATAAAAAGATAAATTTTCACAAATGTACGCTGTGTTGTGTAGTCATCACAGATATCAAGCTACAGAACTCTTTGACAATAAGAATATTGCTTTTTTAATTATTCCTCTTTTGGCAGTCCTGGCCCTTGGCAACAACTGATCTGTTTTAGTCCATATTATACTTTTGCCTCTTTCAAAATGCATTCAAATGGAATCATACAATATGTAGTGCTGAGTCTCTTTTTTTTTATTTACATAATGCTTTGAGACTCATCCATGTTGTTACAGGTATTGGTAGTTTCTTCCTTTTTAATGTTGAGTTGTATTCCACATACAACTTACTTATCCATTCACCAGTGGATGGACATTTGCATTTCTTTTCAGTATTTAGTGGTAGTAACTAAAGCTATTATCAAAACTTATGTATAGGTGTTTGTGTGAACATATATCTTCATTTCTCTGGGGAAAAATGCCTAGTTGGGGTATTGTTGGGCCATATAGTGAATATATATTTAACTTTATAAGAGCAAGTTCTTCTTGACTAAAGTCAAGATTATGTTTGTCCAAGGATCAATGCTGATATGGAAGAAATTGGGAACATATAAGTGGAAATCACTAAACAGCCATTAATCCTAATGAAATTACTTCCAGAAAACACAAGAAAATTGACTGAAACCTCCTTAGTTACCGTGGTTACTCTGAATTAGCTGCTAATAAACAGTGAAATGGCTCAAAGGCAGCAGAAAGCAAGCTAGAGAAGCAACCAAAACTGTGCTTAATCCATAAACTGGAAAATAAATATCTAGAAAAGTAAGGATTAACTTACTTTTATTTGTTGGCAAATAATGCAGAATGCTTGCTTTTATCATCTTCATACTTTGAGTTAGAAAATTAACAATGTTTTAAAGATTCTGACTTTAAGTTAAAAAAGTTAAATTCATGTGAAAGGAACATAAAAGTGACCTAGATTATTTCTTTTGAAAATGTGAACTGAAAATTCAATTTTGTATTTATTGTGTTAAATTTGAGCCACTTGAACAGAGACGTGTCAACAAATGCTGTCAGAATGAAATGCTGCTTGATCTGCAAGTGTTTCAATGTATTGCCACAAGCAAGAATCCAGCCATAAGAAGAAATTCACATTTTAATCAAATACTTTGATTAAATCAAATACTTTGTTGAAATTTCCAATGTGTCTTTCCTTGTGGTTTTATATCAGTAAGATCTCTGTTAATTATTTTGACCTAGGCTCAATACTCCATCAACTCAGTCAAAAACAATTTTATGTTTTTAGTGTTTAGATGAATTTTTCCAACTAAGTCAATTGTCCAAAACTAGTTTGAAGAAATATTATTCACTGTGGAAATCAGAATTCACAAATGCAAAGATTATGTAATGGATAATTAGCTTTACTTTTCTTTAACAATCAATGTGATATGGGGATTTACTCATTCAGAAAACTCTCCTGCTACTTAACATTTTAAAAATGATGGGCTTTTCAAATCACGCATTAAATGTGCACTGTAGCCTGTGCACTTATTCATGGCCACTGTGTTTGAAAGACAGATTATAGGGTCATGGAAGAGGAAGTCAGATCATACTTGAGAGACAATATTAAATTATCACACACAGAGTCATCGAATGGTGTTTAGCTGGACCAGCGCATGGGTTATTAAGGCCTTTCGTTCAGCTAAGAAAGAATTCAGAGCCAAGACTCAAATACATATGAAAGTTTACTTAGAAAGTCAAAGGGGTAGAAGTGAGCTGTGGAAGAACTGAGCCAGCTGGGCTGGGTAGACTCAGGAAACAAATTACAGAGGCAAAAAAGGGCCCTGTGTGATTTTCTCCATCAGTGTTTAGCTGTTTGGTTAACTGTGTTAAATATTGACATTAGCCAAGGATTTTATTTTTCTACTGGTACTTAAATTTAGGAAAGGGAGAAGACAAAGAAGATGGACTGGTAGTGAGAAAATGGTGGGGTTTATGGAGGTCTTGGTTAAGTCCATTTTTTTTATTGTTTTAATGGAGTTATATACTTCCAATAATGCAGGGAAGAATTAAGTAACATGTGATTTAAATTCAGAGACAGGGTCTATGAGGTTCAAAAAATTTGAACAGTAAGTTAGAAGGGCTGGAAGTGGTGGTTGGAGAATTAAATGCTTGAAATAGAGATTTTGAAGGTGGAGAAATTTGTGCTGATGAAACATAGGACTAGGATATAACTGTAGTGTGTGTGTGGCTTGGGTAGGGGGGCATGCATTAGTGATGGTGTTATTAAGGAAACTAGGTGAATAATCTGGTGAATGTTTAAGTCATTATGAATGATAGTAGTTTCAGAGAAAAGGGGGATGATAAAAGCCTTAGTAGATGACATGGAACAGGAGAAAAATAAGGTGGTTTATGTAGATGGCTTACTCACCAAGGGAGCAGAATGTGTGCCCCATTCTTCCCCATCCTCAAGTTGACATCTGCACCACCACTGAGAAATAAATTCAAACTCTAACTTTTGTAATGGCTTTCAAGGCTCTGCATGATCTGGTTCTCATCTAAGACCCCATCTTTTTATTTTTAAAATTTACCTTTATTGTTGAAAGTATTACAGATGTCCCTCTCCCCCCAGACCTCTCCTATCAACCCCATTTTTTAGTATATTTCTGGATATTACCCAGAATCCAATCACAATGGCCTTCTCTCAGTTCCTCGAGGAAGCCAAGCTTTTCTCTCTCAGGGCCTTGGCACATGCTATTTCCTGTGCCTTAAACTCTTTCACATGAATGGGAACTTCTCAGCCTCAGCTTAAATACTATTTCCTTCCCTGACCTCACAAATTAAGGTGTTCCTTCTTATAATACTTTATTCCTTTTCTTTGTGGCACTTATCAAAATTTAAATTATTACATAATTGGCTTACTTTTCATTATTTATATTAGCTCCACGAAGGTAGGATTATCTTCCCTCTACTGTATTTATAGAAGTTGATCGAGGGCTGGGCACATAGCAGGCAGCTTGGCAGAGGAGTACAGCATAACGGTTAGGGGTGCAGCCTCTGAGGTTAGGTAGCCTGAGTTCAAATCCCAGCCCCAGCAGTGCGATTTCCGTGGCCATGGTAAGATTACCTTGTCTCTTGGAGACTTTGTCCTTTCTTACCCAATTTGTAAATAAAGAAAGTAGTATTTATCTCGTAGAGTAGATATGAGGAGTAGAAATATATGCAATTGCAATACCTGCCACAGACTAAGTGCTCGATAATTGTTTGTTAAAGGATGCAGTAAACAAACATTCAATGATCAAACTTTCTGTCACGTAAAACTCTGTGATAGAAAAAAAGCTCTTTTAGCTGCACAACCACATCGTCTCTAACATTAAATAATCAAACCTCCCTAATGTTCCGTTTCTTCAACTACGAAATGACTTTCTTCAACTACACACTGGGCATTGTGCTTTCTGTTTGTTTGTTTGTTTGTTTGTTTGTTTTCTGGTGCTAAAATCCTTAATTGTATGCTTGTAAAATAGGCTTTGTTTTCTTCCTTTGATTTGTCATTAAAGTAGTCATGCTCAATTACTTAAAACAGTGAGGCTTTTTGTTTGTCTGTTTTAATGTGTTAGGGGTAGTGGAATCATCTAGGAAGGTTTTTCAAATGACAGATTCCCCCCTCCTCCCCCGCCTTCCTTTGCCTCTCATTCTGGCACATGTGGACAGGTGGTTTTGTGGTTTAAATATCTCACCAGCTAAACTAAATCTCCTCTGAGGTCTCCCACTGATCACCTTCTGTACCTGTCCCATTGAGACCTATTGCTTTAGCAGGTGCCATGAAAGAAGAGATGCTTAGCATCATTGCTTCTATATTAGCCAAACATAACAGGTTTTCCTTTTTGGACAATGTGATGACTAGGACCATGACCATTTATTCTTCCTAATCAGAACTTCTATGAATGTCACTGTCCTGAAAATAATTCTGTTCACAACTCAGTAACTACATCACTCTAATCATTAGAACTTCTGGATCAAGTGGCATTTTATTAACACAAATCTATCTTTAAAAATTACACTATGATAGAATATGAAAGAATTTTAATCACTTACATTTCCTTGCATTCTGTTTCAGTAAAATTCCCTTTAGATCTTAAAAGGCATTTCATCTTTGAAATATGTTGCAATCAAATCTCAATGAAAAATCACAATAAATATAGGCTTCAAATATAAAATTTTGAATAAATGTCTTATTCTGCTTCATATCTGGTCTGCTTCAGCTGTTTTCACTTACTTCCCAACTAAATGGAGAAAAGGAGGAGGCAGATTCATAAACAGCAGGAGACATGGCATTGAGTCAGATGTAGATGTGCTTGGCCTTAGTAACCACCAAGCTTTGGGGCCTGGAAAGTCTGAGATGGGGTTTAGCTCCCTTGATGGTGGAAATTGAATGTTGGCTTAGATGGTGGTTACCAACCCGGCTCACTTCATGGCACTTCCTCTGCTTGGATAGATATTCTGTGAAGCTCCTGTTCTCTGCAATTGCAGCCAGGGAATTTGCTATAGCTCTGGGCAGACTACTCTACAAAAGCCAGCCTAGCATTTGTGGCAGCATGGATGGACCTGGAGGGTATTATCCTAAGTGAAAAAGTCAGTCAGAGAAAGACAAACACCATATTATTTCACTTATATGTGGAATCTAAAGAATAACATAAACCGACAAACAAAATAGAAACAGATTCATAGATACAGAGAACAGACTGATAGTTTCTGGCAGGGAGGGGTGTGGGTGAAAAAAAAATGAAGGAATTAAAAAGTACAAATAGGTAATTACAGAACAGTCAGAGGGATATAAAGTGCAGCATGGGGAATATAGTCAATAATATTGTAATAACTATGTATGGTGCCAGGTGGGCACTGGAATTATCGGGGGGACCACTTTGCAAAGTATATGAGTGTCTAACCCCTATACTACATACTTAAAACTAATGCAAAATAATAGTAAATGTAAATTGTAATGGAAAAATAATGCGTGTTTTTTTTAAAGGGACACATTCAATAGAAATCTCTGAAACCTAGTCTTACTTGCATTCTATTTTTCTTATAGTCTTACATTTTCAATTATAATCTATTTTGTTTGGTGAAATTTCCACTTTATTCAGCACCTGTCTTAAAAGCTTTAAGGATTATTTCTAATCTATACCTGCGAGAGCCAGCTTCTGTTTGCAAGGTGTTTGGATAGGAGAACTTCTTTCTAGATTGAGGAATCATTTTGCACATTCTTGTCTACACTTGCTGTTGCAGATATAACTGAAGCTCTAAGAACC
Organism: Murina feae; assembly: GCA_004026665.1. Classification (NCBI taxonomy): domain Eukaryota; kingdom Metazoa; phylum Chordata; class Mammalia; order Chiroptera; family Vespertilionidae; genus Murina; species Murina feae. Next base: position 10,576 of record PVJC01035268.1, read on the forward strand.
TCATCTCAACATTCTCTTAACAAAAAACCTCTTAGTGTTTCTGATGTCACTGAACATTTGAAATAGAAATATAAAAGTTCTATGAAACTTTGAATAGAAAACCCAAACTGGCTGTCCATTCCCTAGTGCTGAAAAGCTCAGGCAATGGTGCTAAATCAGGGCTGTCCAGTGACATAGCAAATAACAGTTCATCTGAATACAAAGATCAATATGTCTGCACCAATTATTAACCTGAGTTGAATCACCAACCTAACCATTTATTTCCAACTAGACTTTTAGATGTTATTATATGGTTTTATAGCTTTCTCAGTATTGAGACTTCCAGTTCTTCTGTTTGGAATTTATTAGTTAGATTTAGATAGCACATGTGCTAGAAGTATTGATAAAATGACTAAATATTTACTAAAAACTAGTCTATAATCATTCTATCTCTAGTATCTTTCAGTTCCTGATTAGCAAGGCAAAAGTTTAGAAATATGATTCAGTAAAACAGAAAAATAAAGATGGAGTGTACTGCATACTGGGCTGAAACAAACAAAACAAACAAACCCTAGTATCCTGGGCATAGGCATAAGTAATTACCATAATAGAAAAAGATACAGTGTATGTAGGTAAAGAAATACTGGCAGTATAGGCTTCTCACTTTGTACAGTAATGTACATCTCCAGGTAACTTTAGTAGAAGGACACCGTCCTATGTCATTCAGCTTATAGTTAGAGGCTAAAATTCTACAAACAATAAAGAATCCCATTGGTATTGGGCCATTTTTGGCCACTTCTACTTGTACCATGAAAACAGAAGGGATTAAAATGAGTTTGCATGGTGTTTACTAGCAAATGCCACGTAGCAGTAATTAAATTACATTCATTTTCAGACACGTTGTTAATATTATACAAAGATTTCAAAGCACACATCAAAGAGTCCTTCATTGATCTATACAAATGCTGTACATAAAAATTTCTTTTACTTAATAAGCCACATTACAAGATCAATTTGGAATTTTCTTGTGCTAAAAATATGAGATAAACACACAATTCCAAAGATCTCAGCAGTGTATGCATGTTTGACAGAAAAAAATACAATAATGCCAAAGCAGACGTATTTGGGGGTTCACGTGAGGTCTTCTTTCTGTTCCTGTCCTACATAGGGGGTTGTTGTGAGGACACCTTAAGAAGGACCCTTCTGAGTTACATTAATCATAGGAAGAGTACACTGACACCTGTGGCTTTATGCACATACATCATGTGCAAGGCAGTGAGTCAGCTGTGAGCAAGCGCTCTGGAGCATTTATTACACAGCATTTTTAATGCTGAGCGGCCGTGCCATAGCCTTGCCTTATCCCAGGTGAGAATCAGAACCACCTTATCTACCCTTACTGAACCTCCCTACTCCTACCACACCATCATCTCTTTGAGCAGTGCCTATGTAACTGGTACACTGAACGAGCTGGAAGCAGGAAACTGAGATGATTTTTTTCTTCTTATCACTTCATTTAAACTTAGTCTCCCATTTTGTTCTTCTATACTCCTGAATAAAAAAAAAATCCAAGGCAAGTTCTAGAATTTTTGAGACTATAAAACAATAAACAGGTTCAGTTTGGTGATTAAAATGTCCAGTTGAATGGAATAGACAAAACTCCTATCCTCATTTGCTTTCCATCCCCCTTTCTCCCCTTGCTCTGGCCTGATTCCGGCTGCGGGCTTGTAAGGAGGAGGCCGTGTAATTGGCTTCTCTCAAAGGACCTCCATTCCTCAGTTGTTATGTGAGGTATCTGACCTCTTTGGGCTTGAGCCAAGGGGAGAGGGAATTAACAAAAAGCATGGCTTGTACATTTTAGGGGAGTTGTAAGGTTCTAAGACTGCCCTTGTTCCTTCTGGATACGGTAGAGGCACTATGGCCAGCTCTTTCTTCAATAGTGTGTGTTTGTGTGTGTGCATGTGTGTATGTATGTTTGTGTGTGTGAGTCCAGTGTAGGTACAAGGCATCACCTTTAAATCCAGGCACAAAGGACATCTCCCCTGGCCTCCGCTCTGTAGTGTACCCTCTTCCAGTTACGTGGAACACGGACTCCACAAACTCAAGGAGACTAAAAGTCCACCTTCCAGACCCCTTCTCAGTCTCTGGAACCATGGGGCTCCTTTTCCAAGTGGCCCCCACCCTTCTTCCAGTCCCTCTTCAGGCCCCTTCTCCAGGTCTCTATTCCAAGAGCAGGCCACACCCATTGTGTATATTTCTAAGCCCAGGAAATGGCCAAGGGTGACTTTTTGCTGCAGGTGGTAAGTGGGCAGAGCTTGATGGTTTGTGTTTGAGTGTTCACATGCATGCACATGGGTCTTCTGGCATTGAGGAGAGGAACCAGGATGAGGGATCTGGGCTGGAGTCAGAGGATGCCCCCACTCCCACCCCTCATGCTGCCCTGGTCTGTCATGGAACTCAGAGGAGTCTAAATTGTAAATCTGAACCTGGTCTTCCAGATCATTCTGAAATTATACTTTTAAGTGAGGAGATGAAACATATTCTATTTAACAATTTATTAGTTTCATTTATCCTTTTAAATATTTAGGTCATGATAGGTGGTTTCCAATTATATCTTGCCCCCTATGCTCTTCAAGTGTATGTGTATGTGTATGTGTATGTGTATGTGTATGTGTATGTGTATGTGTATGTGTGTGTGTGTGTGTGTGTGTGTGTGATTTATTTCCTAGGGACCTCTGATTATAGCAGCATTGCTGTAGTCAATGCCTAATATATATATTTTAAACTTTTTCTAGCTCAACCTTTAGATTTCTTATGGACCATCCCAAACAAATGCTTTCTGTTGGGTCCCTTCATGCTTTCAAGCAGAGGGAGGTACCTTTTAAAATGAATGAAGGAGGCTCTGGCTGGGTGGCTCATTTGGTTGGAGTGTCATCCCAGGCACCAGAAGGTTGCGGGTTCTATTCCTGGACAGGGCACATACATATTCAGGGTGCAGGTTGGGACATACACAGGAGGCAACTGATGGATGTTTCTCTCTCCCTGCCTCTCTCTCACTAAAAATCAAGAAACATATCCTCGTGTGAGGGTAAAAACATAATAAAAACAAAATAAATGAAGACCGACTTCTTACGGTAGGTCCCTTTGGCCATGGGAAATCTCAGGCATCCTTTTACCACCCCCAAAGAAAGTGAACCTCAACACTTGGAGGTTCTCTTGCTCCTTAGTCCTAGGTGGGTGGTTCCGGATACAATCTCTCTCTTAGTTTCCTACTGGCAAGAGTAAGTCTCTATCCTCTCAAATGCTAGGGCACTTGGGACAAATCATCCCAGTGGTTCTCTCAGTCACTCTTGCTTGGAGGAAAGACCTCTGGCTTGGGGGAAAGATTCTCCATGGGGGTGTGAGGTTGTGAGGTTGTGAAGTTCTGTAGTCTTTCCTCCCTGGCATCTCTGATATCCCCCCATTCGGCTGGAGGTGGGAAAGCATTCATGCTGGCCCCGCTGGGTCCCCACTCTCTTAGCTTGCCCAGCATAGGTGGTCAGGGCCTCCCTTTAGGGAGCCCTTTTCATTACTTTTATGGATCCTTGGGGTCTTTGCAAAAATTCCTCAATACCAAGAAAAGCCAGTTTTAACATCCTGTTCCATTTGCATTTGAGGGAGCCCAAATCCCATGTCTTTATTTCTCCCACCAGGGGCAGGAGTGGGGATAGAGCTGGTGAAATCAGAAAGAACCTCAAACGTGTAAGAAAAATGTTTAGATTTCCAAACGAAGGGGAAGTGAAGGTAAAACGATGCTAAAATTTACCGAGTAATGTTAGACTTAACATGCAGAAGATGAAACCAGGCCTGAGGTCATCACATAAAATGCATGCCGAGGACTGTCACGCTGGCTACACTTGGGCCACAGATTTGCCTTTGAGTTTTCTAGCAGACACCCCAGAGACAGAGAAATATACAATTTTCTGTGCATAGAATAAAAACATATTTGCTCAAACACATTCTTGATGTTTTATTCTGGTGGGGGTGCCGTTTGTGTTTTCATAAAGACTATTTGTCTTTTAATATGACAAGCTGCTGTGTATTTTAAAAAATCAGGACAAAATATCCTTTTGAAGAGCTCTTTCATCTGAAGACATATCTGTGGCCTGTTTGCTCTGAAAACTGAGATGAATGCTCTCAAATGTGGTATCTTGCCTTTGAATGTACTAATAGAAAATATGTTTGAAAATAACACACCACAAAGAAAAAGTGGTAAACATTTATTTAAAATAAACATTAAGTTTATTATAAAAATGGAATAAATAGGTAAAGTAGTCACATCTCGTATCTTCCATTTTATATAAGATTTAATTAAATAAATTATTTTGTGATATTTATTGCACGGAAAGCATATCAGGAAAGAAAAAAAATTGTGACATTTTCATCATTCAGAACATGGCTGTTGTTATCTTACCAGTAGAAAGATATCATGCAGAAGGTGTTTTGTGTTATTACATATTTTGTTTCATAATTATTGCCTAATGTCTATAGCACGAATTGAATTATTTTGAAGTTACAGTGTACGTAATTTTCACATACTTAAGAAATATTCACAAAGATTATGAGAAATAGGTGTTATATAAACTTAAAATTACCATAGAAACAGGCTGCAAAGCTATGCTGTCAGAGGCATAGCAGATGTGTGTGATGTGTCACACATCAGAAAGACACCGCTTTGGGGAGCTATGCTGAGTGTTTTCCTACCTTTCCCAACGACAGAAATTGTATGAAGATAATTCCGAGTAAAATAAAAATGTGCAAAAGGTTTTCTCAGCTGTACTCTATGGTTAGTACAACACTATTTTTTTTAGGTACAAGATGGAGAGACTCTGATTCTTGCTGGAGCTAAGGAGCTCAATGCCAGGTATCTCCTAGCTCTCTCCTGACGATGGCCTCATAAAGTGGGGAAAAGACCAAATGACAAATCAAACACTAGATCCCTATTAGGAACTTGTGAGATATGTACAAGACAGTGCAAGAGAAAGAAGAGTAAAACATGATTCCTGTTCTTAAAGTTCTCACGTTATTACTGAAAGATGCACAGGAAAAGGTAGTGGATTCAAGGGGCCAAACAAATAACTAATAAGAGACTGCATTTATCAAATAGCTTCCATCAATGATGAGGTTAATAGGTCATAACCTTCCTATTCAGTGCTTATCATCCTCCAGTGGTCTCTGTTCAAATTCAGAAAGGTAGCCGTCTGATTGGTTCAACCTGCCTATGGGATTAATTGGTTCCCTCTAGCTTTGGTGTCCAGTACCCAGGACAAGGCCAATGACCTTAGACCTGCAGGAGAGGTTGAGGGGTAGCCTGGAGGTTAGGGTGTTAATTTCAAGTCAAAGAGTTTAAACTAGAAGGCTATGTTCAAGTTCTCTCTTTACCCAATATGCCTCTGAATTGCTTTCACTTAGTCACAGTCCGCGCTCCCTCAATATGGAAATCAAATCTCACTCCCACCTCCACGAAGCCTTTTCTGATCTTTCAGCAAAAGAGCAATCACCTCACATGCTATTGCACCAGTTTCTCAAAACCATCCCTTTTTAGGAGACATCCCTTGTATTCTTGTCTCTGTTGGCATTTAGCATTTTTAAGCTAGCAAATTGCATTTTATTTCTTTATCTTAGTTACTTTACAAATAACTTGTTGGTTTTGTCTATTTTTTGTTTCTAATTTAATTTTTCAATTATATTTTACAATTCAATATTATTTTGTTTTAGTTTCAGGCATACAGCCTAGTGGTTAGACAATAATATACTTTACAAAGTGTTCCCCCCAATATTTCCAGTACCCACCTGTCACCATATATAGTTATTACAATATTATTGACTATATTCCCTATGCTGTACTTTATATTCCCATGACTTATTTCTAAAAAACCAAAGACTATGATATACTCTAATGATTTGGTCCTTTCAGCTAATGGAGATTTTAAAAGTTAGTAAAAACAGATTATCTTAACTAAGATAAGAAGAATTCTTATTTTAAAGAAAATATTCAAAAGCTTCTATTTATAAACATACCTTTCCCTTTGTTGGAAGTCCATGTTCCATCATTAATGGTTATGCCTTGGAACCCTGAGTTGCTAATGATGGTTAAGCCATTTACATTCACAGTCATTCAGGACATTTTTACACTTACTTACAGCAGACAACACCTTTGAATTTCAAACAAAACAGTGGCTAATAACGTAAGTGATAAGAGAAGTCCAGCAAAATCTAAGCAAATTCCAGCTGTGCTCAGAATCATTTTCCCATCTGTTGGTAGGTCTGTGATTGGCCTCAATACATCTGAGTAACACAGAGTCACACGCTTCGAGGGGACCAAGAGGAACAAATGGAAGGAGAGAGCTTAAGAGAGGAGAGAAGAACCAGGACTGGAAAGAAGAGAGAGTCTGAGTCTGGAATAGAAGAAAGGGAAGGTAGTGATATGGGCTGGGGCCTAAAGAGTTGACAGCTTAGTCAGGGGCAAGAGCAAAGGGGAGGGTGGTATGGGAGTCACTCCTACTCATAATCCACTCCTTTGTGCGTTAGTTTAATGGAGGAACTATATAGAATTCCTGGTTCAAAGGCTATGAAAAATGTCCTTGTATCTGTGGTTGTGAAAAATAACACAGCATCAAGAAAAGGGAGGCTGTTCAGTCCCTCTTGGTTCATATTAAGTGAATTTTACACAGATGGCAAGTGCACACAGAAAAATATCAAATTAGTGTTTATCAGGGACATCTAAGGAACAGGGGAAGATTTAACAGAAGCAGGAATAAAAGGAGGCTGCTGAACCTCTGCTAGGGGTTAATGACTGGCCTAGGAACCGTAAAGGTCTACATTGAAGAGAAGGAAAAACTCCGTTGTGCAACATTTAACTTTTGCTTTATCGTCCTCCTGTTTATGACAGTGTTTTCATAGGAGAATCTGAGAGCAGTTTTCAAGCGAGAATGAAACGATTCCATTTTGTGACAGGAATATGAGAAATGAAGCAGATGAGTGAGTAATAGAAATACAACAAAGCCCAAATCTCCTTTTCTGCTTCGGTCTTGGCACAGGTTTGAAGTGCATCGATTCATTTTCCATTCTATGTATAGCAAGTCCTTAAATACAAATGCGGAAAAATATGTTTTTCTAGAGAATATCCAAAGAAGAGCCAAAGATGTGTGACTTATGACAAGAACAGCTTTATTTTGAACCAGAGAACAGTGAATTTTAAGTTATTCTTAGAATGGTTACAGGGGTCAGAGATGTGATTAGAATGGAAATCAATGACAGGAGATTGGGTTTGGCTTCTTGGATTCTGGCTCAGTGGACTTCTAACCCTGTTTATGTTTTAAGGACCACATAAGGGTTTGCTTTGTTTTTCACTTGTACGGTTACATCACTGCATTTTTTAAATGATATTTTTTTAAAAGTCTGCTTGTGCAGTTATTTTATCTTGTCTAAGGGGAAATTGCGTCCCCTACTGAACTTTTAAGATCTACAAGTGGGGTCTTTAGCTTGGATCTCCATTCAGTTGCTGCTCAGTATTAGTTATATAGTTTTTTTCCTTACTCTCCCCTTTGTGACATGTTAAATAGTGACTTATATTCTCTCTGGGGCTCTCATTTTTCAAAAGGGCAACCCAGAGCCCTGGCTGATTCTCTCAACTGGTTGAAGTGTCATCCCCTGCACCAAAAGGTAGAGGGTTCGATTCCTGGTCAGGGCACATACCCAGGTTGCAGGTTGGTTCCCCGGTTGGGGAATGTACAGGAGACAACCGGTCTCTCTCCTCTCCTCT
>PVJC01035269.1:0-18357 GCA_004026665.1 Murina feae
GATGAACAGAATAAACTGGTGAATAGAATAGAATCAGAGGCATAGAAAGGGAGTGGACTGACAATTTTCGGGGGTTAAGGGTGTTGGGGATGCGTGAAGAGACTGGACAATAATTGTACACCTATGGATGAGGACAGTGGGGGGGCAAGGACAGAGGTTGGGGTGGGAAATGGGAGGAGGGGAGCTATGGGGGAAAAAATAGGAACAACTGTAATAATCTGAACAATAAAGATAAATTTAAAAAAAAAACAAAACAGAAATATCCCTAAAAAAAAAAAACAAAAAAAGAACCTTAAAATAATCCACCTAATTTTAATTTTCCTAAGCTTATAATTAGGCATCATATTTCTCTTGCTATTACAGACATGTACATCTTCTACCAAAGCCATGTGGAGACAGATGCTCTGCAGTGAACAAATATCAAGGAAATAATGAATTGGAAGTGACAAGTACCTGCAGCCAAAAGTCCGAAGGGAATCATCTTCACAAAAACATACATAGCAGAAGGAGCCAAAGAAAGAATGAAATGGCAAGAGTGCCAGTGTTAATCCAAAAATTAAGCTCAGAGGTTGTGTTAAGCCAAGCTAATTGAACCAGTAATGGTCTTTCTTTCATTTCGAATTACAGTATGTTCAAAATAGAGAGCATGCTGGAATATCCTTAAGTAGATTAGGGAAAACAAGACAGCTGAATCAGCAGCAAAATTAAGAAATATTTGTTTGAGTGATATGGATTTATTGAGCAAGATAAATAAATGTTTCTCCACTCTTGTAAGAATTTACAAGGTAGCACTGACAACACTGATCTGGTGGAAATCATCAAACACAAAATATTGGTTGAGTGACATTAGGCTCAGAGCAATCTAAACAGTTCTGTGTATAAATGAAATTCCTTCCTGCCTTCCTGAAACTTAGAATCTAAGAAATATAACAATAGCTATATTAGAAATAATAATTGCTATCATCATTGATGTCACTTCTTAAGCTACTCTGGCTAGTGCTAAATAATATGCAAAGTGCTTTTTACTATACACTTTTTCTGTGCTTTTTAATTCTCACAATACCTCTAAACATTTATAGTTGTCTCCATTTTAACATTAAAGAACCTGAGGCTTTAGGGATAATGTGCACCAGTCTTATAGCTAGTAAATAGGTAGATGAGTTAATAAATCTTATTCCAAACCATGTGGGCTATTTCTTTATGTTATTACCTCATAAATTACCATATAAATGTATACTAAATTGAAGGAACATTAGTAATCCGGATATAACTGGATAGTGAAGACAAGATAATGATTATACCACAAAACACAAAAGAACAATTGGCACATCTAATTTAATAAAAGATTAATATGCAAATTAACCATCACTCTGAGACATCTAAGCCACACCCACCAGCCAATCAGAGTGGCTGTATGCAAATTAACCCAGCCAAGATGGCTGCTGGCAGCCATGGAGCTAGAATAAGCAGGAGGCTTGCCCAGGGGATGCAAGAAGTTAAGGTTCCTGTCTGTCTAGACTGGCTGTGGCCTCCGCTCCAGGCAACAAAGTTTTAATTATAGAAGTATTTATCTTCTTGGGTTTATTTATAACCCCAGAGACCTGTTTCCAGCCTTGGGCTCAAGGAAGCGCTGGGAGCCTGAATTGTCAGGGGTAACCTGACCTGGGCTCCAGTTAAAGCAACAATGTTTCAACTTTAGAAGTTAAATAAATTCCAGCCAGCCTCGCTGCAAACAGCCATCAGCCACTCACCCAGGCTGGCCAGGTACCTCAGCAGGGACACTCTCCTTGAAGGGGATGTGGCCAGCCTGCAAACAGCCAACAGCCCCTCACCAGGCTGGCCAGGCATGCCAGCAGGTGGACATCCCCCGAGGGGGTCCCAGACTGCGAGGGCACAGGCTAGGCTGAGGTATCCCACCCGCCCGCCCTGAGTGCACAAATTTTTGTGCATCGGGCCTCTAGTTTATTAATAAATGCACTATTTATGATTGCATAGGGAAAGGATAACTAACATATGAATTTAGCCCCAATTGTAATTGCTGTAATCCCTAATTTGTAGCTTCAAGAACTGTAAAATTTAAAAAAAATTTCTACTCTCTCTTAATGCCAGATACCAATGACTGTAACTAATTAAATAGGTCTTAATACAGTCAATCAGTGCTTAATAATTAAAAAGAAATGTTATGATAACCTTAAAAAGTTCTTATTAATGTCTCTTTATTTATAAAACTCTGTAGTCTTTAGACAACAATAGGAATACTGAATCTGAATTAAGGACCATAATTTGTTCAGACTTTCTTGAATGATAATATATCTGTAGCACACCCTCAATTAAGAATTGAGAGCCATTTGAATAAATACAAAGACAAACTCGAAATGCTCAAAGAATCATGAAATGAAAAAGGAATAACAGCTCATCAGACAAACCACATAAATAAACCCCACTTATTTATGGAACAGCATGTGTGAGAGCCATATCAATCTTCATTCAGGAGAACATGAGGATAGGCAATAATAACACACATATTAACTTGCACAATACAGGTAACATGTTTCCATTGTAATTTCTCTAGTAAAGACTTCTAGAGTAGGTGCATTGAGCCCATTAGGTGATGAAGAAAGTGAGTCTTAGAATGGCTAAGTGATTTTACAAAGATCAGACAGCCACCGATGGTAGGCATGGTATTTCAGTTAGTGTTTTCTTTAATTAGATTTGGTTGCTTTAAAAGTGGATTAAGAGGAGAAAGTCAAAGAAAACAGCCATGAGAATTCTATTCTTAGTTTAATGCTCTGCAGTGAACAGACTGTCCATCAGTTAAAATTCTAGAAATCTAAAAGGAGGTGGGCAAGTTTTGTTGGATAACTTCTGTTCTGAATCAAATATCACTAGAATAATCATATGAAGCTGCCATTACTTGCTCTACTATTGGTGTTAAAATAACATTTTGTACAAAAATTCATTTAGTATTTCCCCAGACTCCTGTATTTATCTGATCTCTGGGTGCTGAAATTCATCCTAGTATATGAGAAGAGTTTATTATTTATTTTTCCTGACAGAATTATTGGACTAAAAGTCTAAAAACAATTATAAATGTAGAAATTACAGACAGCAACATGAATAAAAAAGCATATTTTATGCAAAAGAGGGGGTATAATATGAAGTCATTAAAAAAATCCTCATATCCAGAAATCAAAATTGTTTTACTTTAGTCCATGCTATAATTTAAATGCACAACTATCTTCACTATAAAGGCTGAGTTTAACTTTCACTTATTATAAAAAAAAGTAAGATAACATCACTCATGGTGTAAGAATGAGAATAAGACAAAAATAACCTACAAAAATTACATTTCATAATTTTGGAGCATATTGAAGATAGCTGAAGTCTCAAGGCAAACTGAAATCCAATAGGGGTCAGGCATACATGGATTGACATATCTTTAGCAAAGTACTGGTGGAAGTGGCCCCCATAGAAACAGGTAAGAAGATAAAAGCTGAAAATTTAAAAAATTCTTAAAGTTGCACATAGGTTAACATGACTGTCCAGGTTTCGTAGAATCCCAAATCGCATCCACTCACTTGGACCTTTCCATAGGCCTCTACAAAGGGCCCATGAGAACTGGGGTCAGGGTAAGGAAACTGAAGAAACATACTCCTTCTGTGGACTATTTTGTAGATTCAGTGGAGTTTTGAGGAAAAGAGTAGAATTTAGAGAAATGTATCTGTACTATGGACCTCACCTGAGGACAAGGTAGTGGTTATCTCAAATTGAGGAATAAGCCCAAAGCATGTCCTGACCCTCTTTGCTCCACTGATGTGAGGCAAAAGTTATTTCCACTAGGGGAAAGGTCACAGAACTCTCCCATATCCAAGATGACTGATTTTAAGAAGTTGACTGCTACTAGAGGAAGAACAAGAAATCATCCTTTCCTATATTTTGTACTGATAGCCATCTACTGCTAAGGGTGAGGTAAGAAATGCACTCACTTATTTCTATCACCCTGCATTGATACAAGGAAGATTTCTGCTGCCACCAGGGAAGAGGTGAGAAAAGACAGGAGAACCAGAATCCCATCTAACTTAAATCCTTCACTGATATAAAATATAGATTGATTGTCCTGAGGAAGAGCAGGGAATTTGCTCTCTGAACTCTGGACTGAGTAGGAGGTAGAGATTACATGTATTTGAGGAAGGGCAGAAAGGCTGAAAAAGATCTAGATCTATCGCTGCAATTTACATGCAAATAGCTCGCCTAAGACTAAGACAAGAGCAGAGTAACCAAGAAACACATCTGTTCTCACACTGGAATTTTAATTGAGTATCTAATCTCATAAAAGAGCAATATTCAAATTAACCCTCACTCCATTATACCCACAAGCCATGCCCACCAACCAATCAGGAATGAATATGCAAATTAACTCAACTAAGATGGTGGTAGCCATGGAGCTGGAGTTGCCCCAGACAATGGAGGAAGCCAGGGCCCTGCGGGCCCTGAGCTCTACTCAAGGCTACAAAGTTTCAATTATAGAAGATAAACCCCAGTTACCTGACGGACTGGGATCTTGGGTAGCCAGGGGCAACCCAGGCTTCCAGCAGGGGGACCAAGGCAACAAAGTTTCAATTATAGAAGTTAAATAAATCCCAGATACCTGCTTTTAGCCAGGCACCCCAGTAAGGACCCGAACCCTGAAGGGGCTGTGAGCAGCTGAAAATGGTCCTCAGCCCCTCACCTAGGCTGGCCACACCCCCATGGGGTGAGGGACCCAATGGGGGGCTTGGCAAGCCTGCAAACAGCCATCAGCCCCTCACCCAGGCTGGCCAGGCATGACAGCAGGTGGACATCCCCTAAGGGGTCCCAAACTGTGGGAGGGCACAGGCTGGATTGAGGGACTCCCCTTGGGTGCACAAATTTTTGTGCACTGGGCCTCCAGTAAAACAATAACACTGTACCATGGAGGGAGGGACAGTAACATTGCACAGGCACGGAATCTAAAGACAGAACAGGAGCACTGAGAAACCCTATAGCATCCCAGCCCTCACGCATAACACAAGGTAGCAGCAGTTGGTCACTGGAGATATTTGAAGGCTGTATTGTGCTTAATGTAACTAAAGCAATGAGACAAGTGGAGACCAAATACAGAAAATACTGAGTCATTCCTTTAAAGTTATAGTCTGGCAGAAGAAGAGACGTTCAATTCTGGAAAAGATGTTACTGACTCCAATCTACTATTTTTATGTGGAATGTCCATCATTTAATCAAAAATTAGAAGATACACAAAATAAACAATTTGATCCATGCTTAAAAGATAATCAGAATCAGACTGGAATTTCTCATTCAGAATTTAGATCAAGATGTGGTCAGATGGGTTCACTAAATACTAAGGTTCACATATTAAAAGATTTAGCAGAAAAGGTGAACAGCATGTATTAATAGCTGGAGAACTTCAGCAGAGAGATGCAAACAAAACAAAGAACCAAATGGTAATGCTAGAAATGAAAACACATCATATAAGAAATGACAGCGCATCATCAACATAAAATAGTTCAATAAAAATAATGCAAACTTCAAAAAAATAAATATGGAAAAGCAAAACAGGATAAAGGATCTGAGACCTTCGCAAAGATCAGTCTAATATATGTGTACTTTGTGTTCCCAAAAAAATGTAAGTGATGAAGAATGGGACATAATAAATATTTGAAGAGATAATACCCAATATTTTCCTAATTTAATTTGAACCAAAGATCTATAAAGCTTAGATAATACCAAACAGGGTACATACAAAGAAAAATCTATGTTCATCATACATAAATGTTAAAACAAAAATAAAGAGAAATTCCTGAAGACATCAAGATAAGATGAGATTATATTGGAACCACTGGTATTTCAGCTGACTTCTCATCAAGACAAATGATATCAAGAAATCAATGGAATTATATCGTTGATGTGTTTAAATTTTAAAAAGTACTTAGAATTCTACTAGTGACACTATCCTTCAAAACTCAATATGAAATATAAACATATTCAGAAATATAAATTCAAAATGAGTTACAAAAATGTTAAAATCAGTTCTATAGGTTGAAGCAAACGTTGAAGGAAATCCTTTGATTTTCAACCTGTTTGTATCTTTAGAATTAAAGTATAGCTCTTTTTAAAAATAAACAGTTTCATCTTACATGTTTTATCCATTCTCAAAATCTTTGTCCCTCTCCACCCGCCCCCCTCTACAACTGGACCTTTAGTCCCATTACCAAGAAAATTGTGCAAATCCAAGTCATCAATAACCTCCGTATTGTCAAATCCATATAACTCTTACATCCCCTTTTCTAATTTCATAAACTTTATTGATTAACATTCCAAATCTCGTCCCTTGAGTTCTCTAGCCAGTTGTCAGTAAGATCCCCTACATTCTCAATCTTTCTCTGAAATGTTAATCACTTAATGCATGAGTCAGTCCTCATGATCCCACTTCCTTGAGATCTTAAAAATTGATTGTTTGCTCTGCCACACCTTTCTCACCTCTGAACCCTCCCCTGTTCTCTTCTTACCATTGAACCTGGAGCATAGCAAAGGTCCCCTTCCATCCTTCTTAAAACTCCCAATTTTGAATCACCTGTGTTTAGATTACATTCCTTACTTGAGTCATCTCCTGATCCTAGGGGTAACTTTCATTTTCTAAAGATTTTAGCTCAAGGTTCAATGCCGTCTTCTACAGCCTTTCTTATGTCCTAACTTTTTGATGATTTTTTTATGTACCCAGCTAAATTTTACAATAGAATGACGATCTTTTCTGTGTAGTGCCTCTCATCATTAGATGGAATCGTTTTTGAAGAAACATAGTCTGGAAGGCACTGCCTGGAGCTTATGTGAAGCTTTAAACAGAAAATTATATATAACTTGGCTTTGAAGGTAAAAGTGAAAATTCACAAAACCAAAGAGGCTAAGGAGTAGAGGAAAGAAGGGAGAGAATGTGGCCTGAGAGAATAATATTTAAGGATCATTTCCTTAAACAGATCTCTAAAGTGTGCTGTTTTTCTACTTAGAGAAATGTTAAATTCCATCATGAGTTCCCGGACTCTGAGCAGATCTTAAGACCTTCATATAAACATTTCATGATCCCCACAACAAAAAACCAATCAGCAGCTTGTATTTAAATTCTGAATGCACAATAATCACCACTATCTATTGAACACTTCTTATCCAGTACCTTATTTTGCCATTTATTTGTGTCTTAGTATAGCTTTCATATATATATATAAGTATATATATATATATATATATATATATATATATATATATATATATGGCCCAGTGCACAAAAATTTGTGCACTCGAGGGGGCGAGTCCTTCAGCCTGGCCTGTGCCCTCTCACAGTCTGGGACCCCTTGGGGGATGTCCACCTGCTGGCTTAGACCTGCTTCCTAGGGAATTGGGCCTAAGTTGCCAGTCAGACATCACTCTGGCAGCCTGGGAGCCCTTGAGGGATGTTCACTTGCCAGTGGGGAGCAGGCCTAAGCTGCAGTCGGACATCCTTAGCGCTGCTGAGGAGGCGGGAGAGGCTCCCACCACCACCGCTATACTGGCATTTTAAAAATGCCCAATTTGTAAATTCACTGTTCACACTAAAATTTGTCCTTATTGCAATTATAAAGGACATTTCAATATTTATATAGTTTGAATATATACATTTAAATAAATGAACTTTTTAATTAATTTATTTATTTAATGGTTTTTGATATCATTGATGAGGTTTATGGTTATGTGTGATTGATTAGCTATGCGTTTTATAATGCCTTTGTTATGTACTCAGTAAGAAATATACATGACAGAGACTCATTTTCTGCTCTCTAATTGGTTACCAAATATAATAAATTATACAAAACTTTACAAGCTATCTCTCTGTTCCTTTAAAGCAAAACTACTAGTGTTTATGATATTGTGAAAAGTCATAGTTAATAGGCTATTAAAAATTGTTGTCCAAGGACCAACAGCATCAGAAAACTTATTAAAAATGCAGAATCTCAGGCCATCACTCCAGACCTACGAATAAGAATATGCATTTTCACAATATCCCTGGGCACCTCCTATGCATGTTGAAATATGAGAAGCACTGCTTTGATATATTCACTTATTTTTGCTTTCTCTAGCTTGTTTGTATACTGAGCAAATGTCACTTGTGGTTTTTTCATATGTACAACTGTTTATACTAATTTGTGTGTTGCATGTTCTTGTAATGCAAAATGAAGAAATGAATACAAAGAGAAAAGTAGATAAAGTTTTTATGAATTAAGTTGAATACTTTGTCAAGATTTAACGTGTGAATTGCTACTGTAATGGTCATTAGGCTATTTTTTAGGCAAAATAACTATTAAATAACAAGATAACTATAAAATTTGCAAATATTCTGAATTGCCTAATATATGTCTTTAAGTCCCCATATTAATTTAAATGTACCAAAATAGGAAATCAATTGCAGGTAACATATCTTGAAACTCCTTGATCTAGAGCAAAATATTGGCGAACAAATTGCATTTGTATAGCTTAAGTGAACCATTAGTGGGGCCAGATCTCAGAAGACCTTTATGAAAAAATAGTCAAAAATTTTTCCAATCATGCTTATATAATTTTTATATATACAAAATAGGCAGTACGTAAATAATTGCTAAATAGGGATATAAAATTCATGAAATAGAGTATGAGCCAATGGAGCAAATATAAATGCAATACTGTCTAGTTCATTCATACAACAAATCTGTCTGGAAAGATAATGGATGGTATAGATACAGTGTGAGCAACATACACAAGTGGCTGCCTTCACAGAGTTTTCTGCTGATAGGCAGATACAACCCTGTCAAGTCCTTGCTTTCATTGAAGCTCTGATTTCTCCTCCAAACAAAGTCTCTACTTTATAGAGTTCTGATTGAAGGTTAACAATATGTTAAATGTCTAGGAGTCTAATTAAATCTAATCCTCCTCGTTACCTTTGTTCAATAGACAACAGAAAACATTGAAGTTTCTTGAGAAAGGACTTTCTTGATCAGAGATATTGTTCAAAGAAATCAATCCAGTTTTGAGAGCAATTAGTCTAGGTAAGAAGTTACAAAGGGCGTTTTGTATTAAGGAAATATAATGTACAGTGAAAACTCACTTGTCCCAACTGAGAAGGTTACAAATTGACCTATTTAGTTCATCCTGAAGCATTAGTTCCCCTTCCCACTACCACCAGCTCCGCCCCTCCAGTCATCTGAGTAGCTTTATTCTTGACAGATATTATTCACTCATGCAAACAAAAAGCAAATAAAATCTCCGGAGTAGTTCTTATACATGAAAACTATATAAGTCACTTTTTTTCTATACTTCTAGAGAAATGATTTCTTAAAATTAAACGAGTTGCATGGACAAGCTCCAATCATTTATAATCACACCTAAATGAACCTCACCTTTCCAGAAAGCTGACAACTCACATGGGCACATAACTCACCTAGGACTTTCAGCATGGCCTGCCTTACCCTCCTTCACACCACATATAATCACTCATATAACAACATAACATAACGTAATGTAACGTAACATAACGTAATATAACATAACATAACGTAACATAACATAACATAACATAACATAGCATAACGTAACATAACATAATATAACGTAACGTAACGTAATATAATATAATTAATATAATATAAATAATATAATCTATAATAATAAAAGCATAATATGCTAATTAGACTGGATGTCCTTCAGATGACCTTCCAGACAAAGCCAAGGCTGCAAGGGAAGCCCAGGTCCCTGGTGCTGGATGGAAGCCAGGGCTGGCAGCCAGGGGAAGGAAGGACTACTCTTGCATAAATTTTGTGCATTGGGCCTCTAGTATAATTAATATAATACTAGTGGCCCAGTGCATGAAATTCATGCACATTAAAAGGAGATTGATTAGAGGAAATATTTTAATATTGCTATTTGCCCTTTCTCTATAATAGAAGTGTCAGAGATTAAAGAAAATTAGTAAAACGTATATGAAAATCTTCCTCCTGTCAGAGTCTGGGGTGCACCATGGAACCCAGAGCCAAGTCTTCCACCACCCATATGCACCTCAAAATCGCTCAAGACTCAAACCTGGATGGCCCCCCTTCATTGGGCTAGATCCAGACCTGGTCAGTCCCACCCTGTCAAGCCCTGCCGGGTTGGGGGGTGCAGCCTCAGGTTCCCTGGCTGCCAGGGCAGGGGGGCACAGCCTGAGGTCCCCCATCAAGCCCTGCTGGGTGGAGGGAGTGGCCTGTGATCCCCCAGCCTGGCACCAGGGCAGGGGGCACAGCCTGAGGTCCCCTGGCCTAGGGCCAGGGCGGGGGGCATGGCCTGAGGTTCCCTGGCCCAGCACCAGGGTGGGGGGAACACCTTGAGGCCAAGTCCTGTTGGGGCGGGGGCACAGCCTCAGGTCCCCTGGCCTGGGGCCAGGGCGGGGGTGGGTGGGCATGGCCTGAGGTCCGCTGGCCTGGCACTAGGGAAGAGGGTGCAGCCTGAGTTCCTCTGGCCTGGTGCCAGGACAAGGGGAACAGCCTGAGGTCTCCTGTCAAGCCCTGCAGGTGAAAGGCATGACCTGAGGTCCCCTGTCAAGCCCCATGCAGGAGGTGGGTGGGTGCGCAGCCTCAGGTCCCTGCTGATTGCTCCTTAAGGCTCGTTATGGGAACTTAGCCTCAGCTGTGGGTGCAAACTGATTGGAATGATGGTCAATTTGCATATTCCCTCTTTATTATTATAGATAATATAATATAATTAACATAATATATAAATAATATACATTTATATTATTAAATTAATATTGTGAGACAGTTTAAAAATCCTTACATTTTGGAATCTAAAAAATATACTTCTAAATTCTTAGATCTAAGAAATTGTGATAGAAACTACAATATTTAGATAGCAATTGAAAGCACTACATATCAAACATACAATGGTACAAACATACTTAGGGGAAAATTTATAGCTAAAATTCATATATTAGCAAATGAAAAATATTAAAAAGTAGAATAGTGGTTTGGAGGGGTCAGGGCAGGAGAGAATGAAGAGTTATTGTTTATGGCTATAGAATTTCAGTTTGGGAAGACGCAATAGTATTAGAGATGGATCATGGTGGCAGTTACACGATAATGTAAATGCACTTACTGCCTCTGAACTCGAGGCTTTTAAGTGCTGACTAAAATGGTACATTTGTATTTGCTGCTAACGATGCCTTTCTAGTGTTTCTTGCACTACTTCTCATCTCTTCACAAGGCATCTTTCAGTTCAATGAATTGTATCCAGTGTCTGTAATAATCATGTGCTTGTTTTATATATAGTTATTAGAAAAGGAAGCTACTTGTTTCAATTAACTAAGTTGCTTAAGGATTACAGAACTATTTCAGAAACATAATTTATGTCACAGATCTGATCATTTTAAGAAATTCATAAAACAAAATTAAACTAAGTGTTCCTCCATTGTTGTTGTTTTTTAATTATAGAAAGACTAGGGGCCCGGTGCACAAAAATTTGTTTACTCAGGAGGTCCCTCAGCCCCACTGGTGCCCTCGCGCAGTCTGGGACCCCTCTGGAGATGTCCACCCACTGATGTACCTGGCCAGCCTGGGTGAGGGGCTGATGGCTGTTTGCAGGCTGGTCAAGCCCCCCAGTGGGACCCCTCACCCCACTGGGGTGTGGCCAGCCTGGGTGTGGGCCTGAGGGCCGTTTTCAGGCTTTCAGGCTGCCCACAGCCCCTTCAGGTTTTGGGTCCCTACTGGGGTACCTGGCCAGCCTGGGAGAGGGACTGATGGCTGTTTGCAGGCTGGCCAAGCCCCCCAGTGGCGTCCTTCACCCCATTGGGGTGTGGCCAGCTTGAGTGATGGGCTGAGGGGCGTTTTCTGGCTTTCAGGCTGCCCACAGCTCCCATTGACCCAATGTCCCAGCAAGGCTGGCTGGAAGCAGATTTCTGGGGTTTATTTATCTTCTATAATTGATACACTGTTCTTTTAAGCCGAAGCCTAGGCAGGTAATGAAACCTCTTCTCTGCTTCAGCTGGTGGCTTCTACAATGAAACAGTGTTGCCCTTAGTAGTCCAGCCTGGCCTGCTGTTTGCTTCAGCTCCCGAGGCTTCTATAATTGAGACATTGTTGCAAATATGTTGTTGCCTGGAGCCGGGAGAAGGCCAGCCGGCCCACAAACAGTTTTACTCCTGCTTCAACAGAAGCTGCCTGTTTACTCAGCTCTGTGAGTGGCGGCCTCCATCTTGGCTGGGTTAATTTGCATACAGTCGCTCTAATTGGCTGGTGGACGTGGCTTAGGCATCCCGAAGGGATAGTCAATTTCAATATTGTGCTTTTATTAGATTAGATAGAGTGCTATTTGTAAAGCATCACTAACAAAAACTGCCCTGCTGAGTTCTATGATACTTATAATTCTGTTAGGCATTGTACCCTTTGAATCCAGTCATTTCTTGAAACTTCTAGGATGTCCCATGTTTCTTCTAAGTAACCGATTAGTCTATGTTTCCTTTCTAGTCTCAGAGGGAATAATAAATGGCTAATTTTGACCTCTAATTCAGAAGTTCAGAAGTAGTCAAAAGAATAAAAAAATGGATTAACTCCCAAGAAGCATTCATTTAGGAGTCTATTAGTTATAAATAGCAAATTGAATAATAAGTAGTGGTTCAGGTGTTGTGGAAGAAAAGAAACATGGACTAGGAGTGTGCCTGTCCGACAGACCTGACTGTGATTCCAGGCATTAAACAAATATAATGTGATCTAGGCAAAAATCACTTAAACCTTCCAAAATTCAGCAACATGGGAATGTCAGTGCTGTCACAAAGAGGTTTTGAGAACTTAATGTGTAATTCCAATTACTCTGTAGGTTCCAAATAAACAATACTTATTGTTGGGACTTTAATTCAACTATTAATGATTTAATAGCACCATTTTTTAAACTTTAATCCTAATCCCTTTGAAGAGAAAATAAAGCAAACAAACAAAAAACAAGGTTGATTTTTGAATATCTACCACAGGGTCAGGGATCTAGTATATTGCCATTGTGTGTTTCTGCTTATTTCAGTTATTCAAGTTTTCTCTTTTTGTTCATTTATAAAATATTTGAGCACCTGTTAAATAGCACTGTTTTTGCTGCTATCTGCCATACCTAAAATAGAGACATTCTTCTGCAGTATATTGCCTCAACAGTAGTAAAATGAAGCAAGTTCCTAAAAAGACTCATTATTTATTTTACTTACTACTATGGATAAAATTTACTTATGAATACACATACTACTATGGATAAAATTTACCTTAGGATATAACCCACTGAATCTATATGAAGTCTAAATCTATCTATTTCAGGAAACACATATCTTCTTATTCCAAGAAGTCAAAAGCAATTGGTACATGTATAGGATTTGGCACAATGTGGTGACAGATGACAGAGCAAATATTACTATTAAAATTATGATTATCTATTGCCAGTGCCAAGAGATGCAATTAAAGGTTTTTCTTATTTGTATTTTAATCAGATGGTTTGAATGTTAAACATATCACAAATTTAAAAAAAAACAGATTGTAAGGTGAACATTTAAATTATAGTTATTGCATCCTGTGATTAACATGCATCAAAACCAACTACATTTGAGTGAAATTATAACTTTATTACAATTTAAAAATTTATAAACTTAGTAGAATAAAATTAACAAAAGTATACATGACATTTTATGCTAAATAATAATAAATTTGTAAGGAAAATTCACAATCAATGTAATTTTCTGTTTTTGTTTAAGAAATAATAAGAAAAACCATCATTTGCTCTTACAGTTTTTTTCTTTTATTTTGCTATTGATATGGTTACACTAAAATTAGTAAATGTTTTAAAATTCAGATCCACACTTGAATCTTTACATGTCATCTATTCATTCTCAACCTGATAGCAAAGCATTCAAGTGGAAATACACCACCAAAATTCTGAGCAATCTGAATGCAAATTAAATCAATACAATAACTTAGAAGAATTTACCCTTGGAAAAAGCGCAAGTTCAAGCAGCTGCTCATGATCCTTTGCCTAGTCAAGCTTCAGCAGCACAACTTTACTTAAGTCATCCATTGCAACTTTCATTTTTAAGTGTGAAAAGGCCCAGAGGAAAAAGACTTAACACCAGAACATGAATGTACTCAGAACACTACGCTGTAAATAACAGGTTTTGTGCTAAACCTAATAAAAATAAAACACCTTGTCATATAAAAATCATGAGACTCAGTTTGAAAACTAGATAGGAAATGTTATGTGTGGCAATCACTTATTCATATAACTAACACTGAATGAATATGATTATAGTTAACAATCTATATTATAGCCATACATATTTTTTCCAGAACACTCTATTGAATAATTTCAATAGGCAAATATGTTATTCTAGGAGCTTCTTTGCAATCTCTAGATTTTTCTACAAAGAAAATGAATGGCAACAAATAAACAGCACTGCAAACCAAATTCCAAACATGAAAAGAGGAAATAGAATATTTTTGAAACCATTTTCAGATTTTAATATCATCTCTAAAGAATAGCAATATCACTAAATAAGTTAAATGTTCCCCTTAGAAATTTTGAAAAACCTATTATATGAATTTAGAACATTGTTTTTCATTCATTCAATATTATTAAGCACCTATTATTCAGCAGACTATCGGGCCAGGAGTTCTTCATGGATACAGTGATACAGCACTCACGTCCTGGAGTGAGGTGAGAGTGTGGACATATACATAAAGAAAGAATAGCGGGATAGTGTGGCTAGAGACACATACTGACATGGCCAATAGTCCTTGGAGCAAAGAGAAGGAAGTCCCTAACTGTGCCTAAAACAGCTCGCAGTTCTTACAAAAGAGAAGAACCTTGAGATGCCCTTACTCTTTCTTCAAAATTACAAAAACTGTGGAGAAACTCCAGAGACTCCCAAAGCCTAGAGAGCAGGAGTGACTGAGGAGTGCATTAGGGAGGTGGGAGTCCTTTAGCAAACTAAAAGGAGGTAAACTGCAGTGGTGACTTCCTTACAGGAGTCCAGGCAACGCTGAGAGATGTAATGGTAGGTCTGATATACTGGTTGGAAATACTTGGTGACTCCTGGCCATGTGCCCAGGTGCTATGGGCGTAGCACATGAGAGAGTTCTGACCATGCAGACGCAATACTCACCTGGGGGAGAGTCTCTACCTGACAATAACCAAATTGACAAAATATATTCCGGATTCCTATCTTTCTCCCAGTCTAGGATGAATGCTCTTTTTCCATCTACATATCAATAGTGTTCCCTGAGCCATACATTTCCCATGCCTTTTTCTGAATTAAAACCTCTCCCTTTATTTCTCAAGGCCTCAGAAACCTTATAAAACTTCAGGAGATATGAAAGAATAAAACAATCCTTGCTATAGATAGAACAAAATGGGCCAACACAAGATGGATTAGAGTAATTAAAGCCAAAGAGAAACAGTACTTGGAAAAAAAAAGAATTTAATCAGAAGTAACAGCACAAGTGTATGCAAGGTTATGTCTTAGTCTAATTCATGACCTTTTATTTATTTTATTTTTTAATATATTTTATTGATTTTTTTTATAGAGAGGAAGGGAGAGGGATAGAGAGTTAGAAACATTGATGAGAGAGAAACATCGATCAGCTGCCTCCTGCACACTCCCCACTAGGGATGTGTTCGCAACCAAGGTACATGCCCTTGGCTGGAATCGAACCTGAGACCCTTAAGTCTACAGGCTGACGCTCTATCCACTGAGCCAAACCAGTTAGGGCTCATGACTTTTTAAAAGCAGTGACTCTTTGGCGGCATAAGGTAAACACCGTAAATGCAGCCATGAACAACTATTTCAGAATAACCAAGAAAAGAAAACATGGACACCACTCACACCCACAGGAAAGCTGGCTGAATGAAAATCCTACAACTAGAAAAGAATCTGAGACTCGGAGGAGCACCGGAAGCAAAGTACAGAGGTACGGAGGCACGTGCACGGGGCTCGGGGAGAGGGCTGGCGCTGGAAGACACGGTTCTTTTCCAAAACGGAGAGAGCCACAAGTTCCCAGCAGCTCTGAACTTTAGTTCCAGGAGAGTTTCTGAGGACCCAGACACCCGGAGAAGGGGGGCTGACTGGCACCGGGAGGAAATCCAAAGCGGGTTTCTCTCAGCGTTGCTTGCAGCAATTACCATGGGACACAGAGACCCGTGTCTCTTAGCGCAGGGCTGAGAAGCGCCATAGCTATTTGCTCCGCCCTGCCCTGCAAACTCCCTGAGGCCCCGCGCCTCCCAAGCTGCGTCAGAGGCTTTTGCATATAAAAGGCTGAGTAGCCTAAGGCAAAGGCTAAATCAACACCTCCTTAAGGATACAGGAGGCAGCCTTACACAGTGGCCAGAGTGGGACCATCCTAAACAAAACAGATCCACAAGGAACACACTCAGGGCAGATGCAGTGAGCACAAAAGCCCCACTGAAACAACTCTTGCCCCATAAGGGTGTCTCCAACACAGAAGTTCTCCCACTGTAGACACAGCTGACTCTCATAACCAAGTGGCTTAGAGGTTAATTCCTCGCAATGATCGCCTAACTCAGAAAGGGAAGCAGCCAAAATGCAGAGACAAAGAAACAGATCACAAATGACAGAAATGGAGGAAAGAAAACGACAGGATATAGAGTTCAAAACCACGGTTATTAGGTTTTTCAAGAAATTTCTAGAGACTGCCGATAAATTTAGTGAGACCACTGACAAATTTAGTGAGATCCTCAATAAATCTAATGAGACCTTCAAGGATATGATAAAGGACCAACTAGAAATTAAGCATACACTGACTGAAATAAAGAATAATATACAGAGATCTAACAGCAGACGAGAGGATCACAAGAAGCAGGTCAAAGATATGAAATATGAAGAAGCAAAACCCACCTAGCGGGACAAGCAAAAAGAAAAAAGAAAAGAAGAAAAAAGAAAATGGATCAAAAAGTATGAAGATAGTGTAAGGAGTCTCTGGGACAACTTCAAGTGTACCAACATCAGAATTATAAGGGTGCCAGAAGAAGAGAAAGAGCAAGATATTGAAAACCTATTTGAAGAAATAATGACAGAAAACTTCCCTCACCTGGTGAAAGAAATAGACTTCCAAGTCCAGAAAGCGCAGAGAACTCCAAACAAAAGGAATCAAAGGAGGACCACTCTAAGACATATCATAATTAAAATGCCAAGAGCAAAAGACAAGGAGCGAATCTTAAAAGCTGCAAGAGAAAAGCAGTTAGTTACCTACAAGGGGAGACCCATACGACTGTCAGCTGATTTCTCAACAGAAACTTTGCAGGCCAGAAGGGAGTGGCAAGAAATATTCAAAGTGATGAATAGCAAGAATCTACAGCCAAAATTACTTTACCCAGCAAAGCTATCATTCAAAATTGAGGGTTGGATAAAGAGCTTCACAGATAAGAAAAAGCTAAAAGAGTTCATCACCACCCAACCAGTATTATATGAAATATTGAAATGTATCCTTTGAGAAGAGGAAGAAGAAAAAGGAGAGTAAAAATTATGAACAACAAATATATATCAACAAGTGAATCTAAGAATCAAGTGAATAAAAAATCTGATGAACAGAATAAACTGGTGAATAGAATAGTATCAGAGGCATAGAAATGGAGTGGACGGACAAGTTTCGGGGGCTAAGGGTGTTGGGGGTGCGTGAAGAGAATGGACAATAATTGTACACCTATGGATGAGGACAGTGGGAAGGGGTAAGGATAGAAGGTGGGGTGGGAACTGGGAGGAGGGGAGCTATGGGAGAAAAAAGAGGAACAACTGTAATAATCTGAACAATAAAGATAAATTAAAAAAAATAAAATAAAAAAATAAAAAATAAAAGCAGTGACTCTTTCCAACTTTCTTAACATCTAAACTAATAAAAGCGAAATATTAAAATTGACCGTTTCTTCGGGACGCCAACAGCCAATCAGAACAATGGTATGCAAATTAGCCCAGCCAAGATGGCAGAGGCTGGGGCGGCAATGGAGCGATCGCGCTGGGGCATGCCAGGGCACAGGCCTGTCTTCCGCCCTGGCGGGCTCCAGCAGACATTTCTGGGCAGTGGCTGGTGGCTGTAGGGCCGGGGGCGGCCCAAGCTCCCGGTTCTGTGGCCAGGGCTGGCAATAGAGAGATGGGGCTGGAAATAGAGAGATCATGCCAGTGGTTGGTTCTGGGCGGCGTGGGAGCCTGCCCCGCCCTGAGGCTGGGGCTGGCAATAGAGCAATGGTGCCTGCGGTGGTTCCAGAAGGCGGTGAGCAGCCGCAAGGCCGGAGTTGGCAGCCAGGCCAGGCCCTGTG
>PVJC01035270.1:0-18467 GCA_004026665.1 Murina feae
TATATGAAATGCTGAAAGGTATCCTTTGAGAATGAGGAAGAAGAAAAAGGAAAGTAAAAATTATGAACAACAAATATATATCAACGAGTGAATCTAAGAATCAAGTGAATAAAAAATCTGATGAGCAGAATAAACTGGTGAATAGAATAGAATCAGAGGCATAGAAAGGGAGTGGACTGACAATTTTCGGGGGTTAAGGTTGTTGGGGATGCATGAAGAGACTGGACAATAATTGTACACCTATGGATGAGGACAATGGGGGGCCAAGGTCAGAGGTTGGGGTGGGAATTGGGAGGAGGGGAGCTATGGGGGAAAAAAGAGGAACAACTGTAATAATCTGAACAATAAAGATAAAAAAAAAGAATTAAAGAACAACAAGAAAAGGCAGAACAAGTAGAAGAAAGGAAATGATAAAGACTGGAGCTGCAATAAATAACAAAGAGACCCCCCAAAAAATACATAAAATCAATAAAACCAAGAGATAATTCTTCAAAAGCATAAATAAGATTAATGGACCTCTAACCAGGCTCACCAGGACACAAAAAGAGAGGACCCAAATAAGCAGGATCAGAAACAAAAGAGTTGAAGTAACAACTGACCCCAGAAAAATACAAAGGATTGTAATAAAGTATTATGAACAACTTTATTCCAACAAACAGGACAACCTGGACAAAATGGACATATTCCTAGAAAAATACAACCTCCCAAAACTCAATCAGGAAGAATCAGAAAATCTGAATATACCAATAACTAAGGATCAAATAGAAACAGTATTAAAAAATAAAAATAAAAAAACCCCAGCAAACAAAAGCCCTGGTCCAGACGGCTTCACATGGGAGTTTTACAAATAGTCAAAAAGAACTAACACCTCTACTCCTCAAACTATATTAAAAAATTCAAGAGGAAGAAACACTTCCAAGCTCTTTGTATGAGGCCACCATCACCCTAATTCCAAAACTAGAAAAAGACACAACAAAGAAAGAGAACTCCAGGCCAATATCCCAGAAGAATGTAGACACTAAAATCCTCAACAAGATTTTAGCAAACAGAATGCAGCAATGCATTAAAAAGATAACACATCATGACCAAGTGGGCTTTATTCCAGGGATGCAAGGCTGGTACAATATTCACAAGTCAATAAATGTGATACATCACATGAACAGATTGCAAGACAAAAAAAATCACATGATCATATCAATCGATGCAGGAAAAACATGCAAAAAAATCCAACACCCTCTTTAATGAAAACTCAGCAAAATGAAGGGATCATACCTCACATAATAAAATGACAAATCTACAGTCAATATCATACTCAATGGGCAAAAACTAAAACCATTTCCCCTAAGAACAGGAACAAGATAGGGATGCCCAAAGAGAAACCAAGATGGCAGCATAGGTAAACACCTGAAATTGCTGCCTCGCAAACCAATTCAAAAATACAACGAAAAGAAAAAACAGACACCACCCAGAACTACAGGAAGGCTGGCTGAGTGGAAATTCTATCGGTAGAAGGAAAGAGAACAGTACACTGAGACTCAAAGGAGGTGTGGAAGTAAAGTGCAGAGGTACAGAGGCGCAGATAGGGCTCATGGAAAGGGCTGGCAACTGAGGACGTGGTTGTCTTTTTCAATATGAAGGGCGTTACAAGCTCCCAATGGCTCTGAACTCCAGTTCCAGGTGAGTTTCTGGGGATCCAGACTCACAGGGGGAGAAACTGGACTATTTGGAACCGGGAGGAATTTCAGAGAGGCTTTCTCTCAGCGGTACTTGCAGCAATTACCATGGGACACTGAGACCCAGGGCTTCTTAGGGCTGAGCGGAGGATCAGCCATAGCTGTTTGCTCCGCCCTATTGATTCCCTGAGACCCTGCCCCACTCAAGCTGCGTGCAGAGGCTTTTGCATATGAAAGGCTTGGCTCTTTGTAATCTACAATTACCTAACAAACTGCAGCTGGGTCAGACAGACCTACAACATCCAAAAGGAGGCCCAACGCTCCACAGCAGCATGCATTGCTTCACAGCTAAGCTTCATCTGGGGACTTCCAAACCATAAACAGAGAAGAGGAATCTGCAGATCTCTCCATAGCTCCTGCTGGGTAGCTTCAGGCAGAAGCTAAATTAGCACCTCCTTAGAGATCCAAGAGCCAGTGTGTCCAGTGGTCAGAATGGGACCATCCAGATTACAACTCCTCAGATCCATAAGGGACACACTTAGGGGGCAGACTCAGTGAGCACCAAAGACTCACTGAAGCAAGTCTTGCCTCATGAGGGTGTCTCTACCGCAGAAGTTCTCCCACTGTAGACACAGCTGATTCTCACAGCCAAGTGGCCTGGAGGTCAGTTCCTCCCAGTGATACTTACAACAATCAAGGCATAACTACAAAAAGACTGTGTACAAAGCCCCCAAAGGGTTGCACCAAGAGTGTCCAACTCAGGTAATTGGGGAGGCTGAGCCACTGAGACCTATAGGACACCTAGCACAGAAGGCCACCCTATCAACACAGGGAAGCAGCCAAAATGCGGAGACAAAGAGACAGATCACAAATGACAGAAATGAAGGGAAGCAAATGACTGAGTATATAGTTCAAAACCACGGTTTTAAGATTTTTCAAGAATTTTCCAAAAACACCAATAAATTTAGTAAGACCCTCAATAAATCTAATGAGATCCTCAATGATATGAAAAAGGACCAACTAGAAATTAAGAATACACTGACTGAAATGAAGAATATTATACAGAGATCCAATAGCAGACTAGAGGATCATAAGATTCAAGTCAAAGATTTGAAATATGAAGAAGCAAAAAACACCCAACCAGAAAAGCGAAAAGAAAAAAGAATCCAAAAATATGAAGATAGTGTGAGGAGCTTCTGGGACAGCTTTAAGCGTACCAACATCCGAATTATAGGCATGCCAGAAGAAGAGAGAGAGCAAGATATAGAAAACCTATTTGAAGAAATAATGACAGAAAACTTCCCCTACCTGGTGAAAGAAATGGACTTGCAAGTCCAGGAAGTGAAGAGAACCCCAAACAAAAGGAATCCAAAGACAACCACACCAAGACACATCATAATTAAAATGCCAAGGGCAAAAGCCAAAGAGAGAATCTTAAAAACAGCAAGAAAAAAACAGCTACCTACAAGGGAGTACCCATACGACTGTCAGCTGATTTCTCAACAGAAACTATGCAGGCCAGAAGGGAGTGGCAAGAAATATTCAAAGTGATGAATAGCAAGAACCTACAACCAAGATTACTTTACCCAGCAAAGCTATAATTCAGAATTGAAGGTAAGATAAAGAGCTTCTCAGACAAGAAAAAGCTAAAGGAGTTCATCACCACCAAACCAGGATTATTTGAAATGCTGAAGGGTATTCTTTATGAAGAGGAAGAAGAAAAAGGTAAAGATAAAAATTATGAACAACAAAGTGACAACAAATACATATCTATCAACAAGTGAATCTAAAAATCAAGTGAATAAAAAAATCTGATGAACAGAATAAACTGTTGAATATACTAGAATCACAGCATAGAAAGGAAGTGGATTGACAATTCTCGGGGGGGGGCAAGGAAGGGGTGTTTGGGGTTCTGGAAGAGATTGGACAAATATTGCACACCTATGGATGAGGGCAGTGACTGGGGGGTATAAGGGAAGAGGGTGGGGTAGGAACCAGGTGGAAGAGAGCTATGGGGGGAAAAAAGAGGAAACACTGTAATAATCTGAACAATAAAGATTTCATTAAAAAAAAAGATAGGGATGCCCTCTTTCACCACTCTTGTTCAACATAATTCTGGAATTCCTGTTGATAGCAATCAGACAAGAAGATAAAAAGCATCCAAGTTGGAAAGGAGGAAGTAAAACTCTCATTATTTGTAGATAACATGAGACTATACATAGAAAACCCTAAGACTCCATCAAAAAACTACTAGATTTAATTAATAAATTTGGAAGCATAGGATACAAAATTAACACCCAAAAATGCATAATATTTTTTCTTTTTTTTCTGCATATCATTTTTATACACCAATAGTGAATTCTCAGAAAGGGAAACTAAAAAAAACAAATCCTATTTACCATTACAATAAAATAATTAAGATACTTAGCAATAAGCTTAACCTAGGAAATAAAAGACCTGTGCTTTGAAAATGACAGGGTGTTTAAAAAGAGATAGAGGAAGGTATAAACACATGGAAGAATACACCATGGCCCTAACCGGTTTGGCTCAGTGGCTAGAGCGTTGGCCTGTGGACTCAAGGGTCCCAGGTTCGATTCTGGTCAAGGGCATGTACCTTGCAGGCACATCCCCAGTGGGGAGTGTGCAGGAGGCAGCTGATCGATGTTTCTCTCTTATCTATGTTTCTGGCTCTCTATCCCTCTCTATGAAAAATCAATAAAATATATTTAAAAAAAAAAAAAAGAATACACCATGTTCATGGATTGGTAGAATCAATATCACTGAAATGTCCATACTACCCAAAACAATCTATAGATTCAATGCAAACCTTATTAAAAGACCGATAGCATACTTCACAGACCTAGAACAAACATTCCAAAAATGTATATGGAACCAAAAAAAGACCCCGAATACCTGCAACAATCTATATATATATTCTTTATTGTTCAGATTGTTACAGATGTTTCCTTTTTTTTTAAACCCCCATAGCTCCCCTCCACCTGGTTCCCCCGCTCGCCCTTGCCTGGTGCCCTTACCCGCTCCCACTGTCTTCATCCATAGACGTAAGATTTTTGTCCAGTCTCTTCCCATACCCCTCATGTCCCCTTCCCCCTGAGAAATATCAGTCCATTCCCTTTCTATGCCCTTACTTATATTCTATTCACCAGTTTATTCTGTTCATCAGATATTTCTATTGATTTGTTGTATTCACTTGTTGATAGATATGTATTTGTTGTCACATTGTTATTCATATTTTTTATATTTACCTTTTTCTTCTTCCTCCTCTTCTTAAAGAATGCCCTTCAGCATTTCAAATAATCCTGGTTTGGTAGTGATGTACTCCTTTAACTTTTTCTTGTCTGTGAAGCTCTTTATCTGACCTTCAATTTTACATGATAGCCTTGCTGGGTAGAGTAATCTCGGTTGTAGGTTCCTATTATTCATCACTTTGAATATTTCTTGCCACTCCCTTCTGGCCTGCATGGTTTCTGTTGAGAAATCAGCTGACAGTCGTATGGCTACTCCCTTGTAGGTAACTAACTGCTTTTCTCTTGTTGCTTTTAATATTCTCTCTTTGTCTTTTGCCCTTGGCATTTTTTTAAAATATGTTTTATTGATTTTTTACAGAGAGGAAGGGAGAAGGATAGAGAGTTAGAGACATTGATGAGAGAGAAACATCGATCAGCTCCCTCCTGCACACCTCCTACTGGGGATGTGCCTGCAACCAAGGTACATGCCCTTGACCAGAATCGAACCTGGGACCCTCAAGTCTGCAGGGCAACGCTCTTCCACTGAGACAAACCGGTTAGGGCACCCTTGGCATTTTAATTATGATGTGTCTTCGTGTGGTCCTCCTTGGGTTCCTTTTGTTTGGAATCCTTTGCGCTTCTTGGATTTGTAAGTCTATTGCTTTCACCAGGTAGGGGAAGTTTTCTGTCATTATTTCTTCAAATATGTTTTCCATATCTTGCTCTCTCTCTTCTTCTGGCACCCCTATAATTTGGATGTTGGTACACTTAAAGTTGTCCCAGATGCTCCTTACACTATCTTCACACTTCTGGATTCTTTTTTCTTTTTTCTCTTCCAGTTGGGTGCTTTTTGCTTTTTCATGTTTCAAATCTTTGACTTGATTATTGCAAACCTCTACTCTGGTGATGGATCTCTGTATAATATTACTAAGTTTATCAGCGGATTCTAGAAAATTCTTGAAAAACCTTAAAAGCGTAGTTCTGAACTCTATATCCAGTACTTTGCTTTCCTCCATTTCTGTCATTTGTGACCTGTTTCTTTGTCTCTGCATTTTGGCTGCGTTGATGGAGTGGTTTCTGCACTAGGTGTCCTATAGGGTCCAGTGATTCAGCCTCCCCAATCACCTGGGGTGGACACTCTTGTTGTATGCCTTTGAAGGCTGAGTGCACAGTCTTGTTGCAGTTATCACTAGGAGGTATCACTGGGAGGTAATGACCTGCAGGCCTTTCTCCTTGTTGTTTGGGGATTGGAACTTTTGGAGTTCTGTCCCAGCTGCAGTCCCTCAGGCTATGCTGCAGGCAGGCAGGTGCACAGCTTGGGCGGGGTTGTAGGTGGGGTGGGGTAGGGTCTCAGAATCGCTGGGGCAGAGCAACCCACAATGGCTGCCCCTCCGCTGACTCGCAGCCTCTCCCAGACTTGGAGCCTCCAAGCCCAGGGGTCTCCACGCCTCTGAGTCCCCGAATCTCCACGCCAGTGATCACTGCGAAAAGCTCTGCTATAACGCCACTGATCTTCCACCCCATTGCCAGACAGCCCACACCATGTTCAGTGCAACCCCGAGGTTTATAATCTCCTTCCAATCTGCGGATCCAGGCACAGCTGCCACCACATTTTCACCCGCACCACCGCTTCTGTTCTGTGCCTCTGTACCTCTCAGTTTTGGCACTGGGAGCCTCTACCCAGTCTCAACACACTCCTTCTCCTGACTTCTAGTTGCAAAGCTTCCCCTCCCTTGGTTCCAGAGGATGGCCTTTCACTGTATAGTTGTATTTCTACAATTTAGTTGTGGAGGCTGCGCATCTAGGTACACACCTCATGCTGCCATCTTGGTTCTCCCTGCAACAATCTTGAGAAAGAAGAACAAAGTTGGAGGAATCACTATACCAGATATCAAGTTATACTACAAAGCCACTATAATCAAAACAGCCTGGTACTGGCACAAGAACAGGCATATAGATCAATGGAACAGAACAGAGAACCCAGAAATCATCCCAAGCCACTATACTCAATTAATATTTGACAAAGGAGGCAAGAGCATACATTGGAGCGGAGACAGTCTCTTCAATAAGTGGTGCTGGGAAAATTGGACAGGTACGTGCAAAGAAAAGAAACTAGACCATACACAAGAATAAAATAAAAATGGATAAATGAGTTAACTGTAAGCTGTGAAACCATAAAAGTTCTAGAAGAAACTGTAGGCACCAAAATCTCAGACATCTCTCTTAGCAATCTCCTAGTAAAGGGAACTAAGGAGAAAATAAACAAATTGGATTACATGAAAATAAAAAGCTTCTGCACAGCCAAAGAAACCATCATCAAAATAACAAGAGCCCACTACATGGGAGAACATATTTGCCAATGACACAACTGATGAGGGTTTCATCTCCAAAATATGTAGGAAAATCATACAACTTAAAAAAGGAAGACAATCCAAAAAAAAAAATGGGCAAAGGACCTAAAAAGACACTTCTCTGAAGTAAACATACATTATTCACAGACTACTTAGAATGAATACTCTTTTTAAAATGAATAGTTTATTGTGCTCTGCTCAGTTTTAAGAGCCAGTGTAGCTCAGTGATTAGAGCATCAACCTGTGCACCAGAGGGCCACAGGTTTGATTCCAAGTCAAGGCTACCACCTGGGTTGCAGGTTCTATCCCCAGCCTCCATCTGGGCATGTGCGGGAGGCAACCAATCGATATGTCTCTCTCACATTGATGTTTCTATCTTCCCCCCTCCTCCTTCTCTTCCACAATCTCTAAAAATTAATGAGAAAAATATCCTCACCCAAAGGGTGAGGATTTTTAAAAAAGAATAGTTTATTGATTTTTAAAGAGAGAGGAAAGGAAAGGAAGAGAGAGAAAGAAACATTCATGGGAGCGCTGCCTCCTGCATACTCCCTACCTGACTTTAAGTGAGTAACTTAAATTCTGCCTTAAGACATAGGAAGAGAAGAGCAAGTAAAGCTTAAAGTGAGCAAAAGGAAGAAAATAATAACGATTAGAGCTGAAAGTAGTGAAATAGAAACTAGACAATTAACAACAACACAACCAATTTAAAATGGTCAGAGAACTTAAACAGACACTTCTCCAAAGATGATATATACAGATGTCAAACAAGCACATGAAAAGATACTAAATATCACTAATCACTAGAGGAATGAAAACCAAAACCACAATAAGATATCATTTAGACTTCTAGTCAGATGGCAGAGCAGGTTAGTGTTGTGCTCGTCTCCTCCCATGACCATACTGAAATTACAACCAAATTGCAGAGCCACTAAACAGAGCTCCTGTTGATAAAGATTTAAAGCAGAAATCAGTTTGAGACTGATAGGAGGGGCAGAGACACAAAATGGGTTGACCACACATCCACATGTGATGATTAAGAATCAGGAGGCTATGCCTGGCTGGGCTCAGTGGTTGAGCATTAACCTGTGAACCAGGAGATCAGAGTTCGATTCCTGTTCAGAGTATATGCCCATGTTGTGGGCTCGATCCCGAGTCAGGGGCATGCAAAAGGCAGCCAATTTATGATTCTCTCTGATCACTAATGTTCCTATCACTCTCTCCCTCTCCCTTCCTCTCTGAACTCAATACAAATATATTTAAAAAATAAAGAATCAGGAGGGATATCTCAGCTTGGATGAAATGCTCCAATCAAAAGACACGTGGTGGCTGAATGGATTACAAAACAACACCCTTACCTATGTTGTCTACAAGAGTCACTTCAAATTGAAAGACACACACAGAGCGAAAGTACAAGAATGGAAAAAGATATTTCACGAAAATAGAAACAAACAAAAAATAATGCTGGTGATATGTTTACAGATACATCTCCTAAGGCAAAGAAAACTAAGGAGAAAATAAACAAATGGAACTACATCAAAATGAAAAGCTTCAGCAGAGCAAAAGAAACCATCAACAAAACAAAAAGAGAGCCCACGTATGAAAGAACATATTTGGCAATGATACATGTGATACAGGATTAGTATATAAAATATATAAGGAATTCATATAACTTAACAAGTGGAAGACAATCCAATTAAAAAATGGGCAAAGGACTGAAAGGGTTAGGCTGCAGGCAGACAGGCACACAGCTTGGCTGAGGTTGTAAATTGGGTGGGGCGGGGTCTCAGAGTCACCAGGGTGAAGGAGCCCGTGATAGCTGTCCCTCAGCTGGCTTCTCGGCTTTTCCCTGTTTTGGCGTCTCCATGCCCTGGCGTCTGCGCGCCCCTGAGTACCCGAGTCTCAGAGCTCCGTGTCAGTGATCACTACAAACAGCTCTGCTAGAAGGGCACTGTCATCTTCCTCCTGTTGTCAGACCGCCTGCAATGCATTCAGTGCAACCCTGGAGCTTGTAAACCCCTTCCAATCCACAGACCCAGGTGCAGCCACCGCCACCATTTGCCTGCGCTGCCACCATTTCACATGTGCCTGTACCTCTCTGTTTTGGCGCCGGGAACTTCTACTCAGTCTCAATGAACTCCTTCTCTTGCCTTCTATTTGTAAAGCTTCCACTCCCTTTGCTCTGAAGGATGGCCGTTTAGCTTTATAGTTGTACTAGGGGCCCGGGGAACAAAAATTTGTGAACTTGGGGGGTGGAGGTCCCTCAGCCCGGCCTGTGCCCTCTTGCAGTCTGGGACACCTTGGGGGGGGATGTCCACCTGCTGGCATGCCTGGCCAGCCTCTGGGTGAGGGGCTGAAGGCCATTTTCAGGCTGCCCACAGCCCCTTCAAGGTTAGTGCACTGGGAGGTGGAGGGCTGGTGAGTGCAGGCCTGGACATTTCTCACCTGAGGGCCCATGATCGCACACACCTGGTGGGCCCCCACTGCTGAGGGGACACCCCTGGTGCAGAGCTGGGTGGCGAGCCAGGGGCTGACGCTGGTGCAGGATCTCTCGGTGGGGCCCTGCTGCTGAGCAAACACACCCAGGGTGGAGCCGGGCAGTGGACTGGCTTCGGATTCTCCGCCCTGTGCAGCAGACGCTCCCGCACGCCCTGTGGAGGCCCCTGGGGGGTGGATGAAGGTAGCAGACCCTGGACGGGTGCTCCCACATGCCCCCGTGGAGGTCCCCGGGGCAGAGCCAGGCAGCAGACCCAGGATGGCTGCTCCTGCAAGCACCCTGGAGGACCTGCTCTCCCGCACGCCTGGTGGAGGCCCCGGGGGGCAGAGCCAGGCAGTGGACCCGGGATGGGCGCTCCTGGATGCCCCTAGGAGGCCCCAGGCTGGACCCCTCCCCCAACTGAGCTGACACATCTGGCACAGCTATGCTGGCTGCGGAGGCTCCCAGTGCAGAGCCGCCCTGCCAGCCTCCATCTTGGCTGGGTTAATTTGCATACAGCTGCTCTGATTGGCTGGTGGGTGTGGCCGTGAGCAGAGGTTCAGCCAGCCTAGGCAGGCAGTTGCAACAGAAGCCTCTGGTTTGCTCTAGCTCCATGGCTGCCAGCCTCCATCTTGGCTGGGTTAATTTGCATGCAGCCGCTCTGATTGGCTGGGAGGCGTGGCTTGGCTGGTGGGCATGGCTTAGGTGTCTCAGGCAACGGTCAATTTGCATATTACTCTTTTATTAGATAGGCTTTTTAAATGTAGTTGTGGGAGGCTGCACATTCAGGTATATGCCTTATGCCGCCATCTTGGTTCTCGTCGCTCTTGGCATTTTGATTATGATGTGTATTGGTGTGGTCCTCTTTGGATTCCTTTTGTTTGGGGTTCTCTTCACTTCCTGGACTTGTAAGCCCATTTCTTTCACCAGGTAAAAAATGTTTTCTGTCATTATTT
Organism: Murina feae; assembly: GCA_004026665.1. Classification (NCBI taxonomy): domain Eukaryota; kingdom Metazoa; phylum Chordata; class Mammalia; order Chiroptera; family Vespertilionidae; genus Murina; species Murina feae. The sequence continues at coordinate 10,702 of PVJC01035270.1, forward strand.
CTCCAAATAAGTTTTCAATATCTTGCTCTCTCTCTTCTTCTGGCACCCCTATAATTCTGATGTTGGTATGCTTGAAGTAGTCCCAGAGGCTCCTTACACTATCTTCATATTTTTGGATTCTTTTTTCTTTTTGCTTTTCCAGTTGGGTGTTATTTGATTCTTCTATATCAAATCTTTGACTTGAATTTTATGATCCTCTAGTCTGCTGTTGGATCTCCGTATATTATTCTTTATTTCAGTCAATGTATGCTTAATTTCTAGCTGGTCCTTTTTAAATTTATCAGCAGTCTCTAGAAAATTCTTGAAAAACCTTATAACCGTGGTTTTGAACTCTACATCCAGTAGTTTGCTTTCCTCCATTTTGGTCATTTGTGACCTGTTTCTTTGTCTCCGTATTTTGGCTGCTTCCCTGTATTGATGGAGTGGTTTTCTGTGCTAGGTGTCCTATAGGGCCGAGTGGTTCAACCTTCCCAATTACCTGAGGTGGACACTCTTGGTGCACTCCTTTGTGGGGTTTGTGCACACTCTTATTGTAGCTACTAAGCCTTATTGTTGTTGGTATCACTGGGAGGAATTGATCCTCAGTCCAATTGGCTGTGAGAATCAGCTGTGTCTACAGTGGGAGAACTTCTGTGCTGGAAACACCCTTATAGGGCAAGGCTTGCTTCAGTTGGACTTTGGTGCCCACTGAGTCTGCCCCCTGAGTGTGTCCCTTATGGATCTGAGGAGTTGTAATCTGGATGGTCCCACTCTGACCACTGGGTACACTGGCTCTTGGATCTCTAAGGAGGTGCTAATTTAGCCTCTGCCTGAGGCTACCCAGCCTTTTGTATGCAAAAGTATCTGAGGGCAGCTTGGGTGAGGTGGGGAATCGGGGAATCAACAGAGCAGAGGAAACAGCTATTGCTGATCTTCAGCCCAGCCCTATGAGGCCCTGGGTCTCAGTGTCCCACAGTAATTGTTGCAAGCACTGCTGAGAGAAAGCCGTTCTGGAGTTCCTCCTGCTGCCAGACAGTCCAGCTTCTCCCCGTATGAGTCTGGATCCCCAGAAACTTGCCTGGAACTGGAGTTAAGAGCTGCTGGGAGCTTGTGACTCCCTCCAGATTGAAAAAGAGAACCACATCCTCAGTTGCCAGCCCCTTCCGCACGCCTCCGTACCTCTGCACTTTACTTCAACACCTCCTCTGAGTCTCAGTGTGCTGTTCTCTTCCCTTCTAGTTGTAGAATTTCCACTCAGCCAGCCTTCCTGTGGTTCTGGGTGGTGTCTGCCCTTTCTCTTCATTGTAGTTTTGAAGTGGTTGTGCGAGGCAGCAATTTCAGGGGTGTACCTATGTCACCATCTTGGTTTCTCCCTATCTGATGCATTCTTTATGGCTCTTGATAAACTCACAAGACTTACAAAAACTGAAAGTTTATTGCTTTTTTATTATATTCCAGCACAGGGGTTGACAAAAGTTGACATTCAATAAATGTTTCTTTAATTTCTTACATTCTCTCTACTTCTAATTTGCATCCTTTTATTTGGTACAAGTGGCCTGGTATACAAAATTCATGCACATTAAAAGGGAATTAATTAGAGGAGACATTTTGATATTGTGGGTATCCAGCTCTGTCCTTTCTCCTGTCAGAGTCTGGGCGGGCACCTGCGGGGACTCATCATCAAGTCCTGCCAGTGCCATGAGACCAAGAGTCAAGTCCTGTGTGTAGGTATGTGGCTCTCTCCTCCCTCCTGTCAGAGTTTGAGCCCAATGCCTGCGGGGACTCAGCATCAAGTCCCACCGTGAGACCCAGAGTCAAGTCCCTGCCCACCCACACACGCCTTGCCGTGCATGCAGCCCTGTCCACCCATGTATGCCTTGAAATTGCCCAAGACACAGACCCATCGGCATCCACGGGGATGCAGTGTCAAGTCCCCGTTCACCCAGGTGCGCCTTGCCGTGCACGCAGCCGCACACACAGCCTCCTGGTGAGTGGTCGTTATGGCATGAGGGCATCATGACCACAGGCTTTTCATATATACAGATAGGAAACTCATTAAACTTGTTAGAATTGTGTACATAGTTCTAAAGGGAAATATCCATGTAAAATGTCAAAATAGAGAATAATGTTCAAGAACAGTACTATTCCTGATTAAATGTATGGTTTTATTATCTGGGAGTTTATTAATTGGAATGTAGTGTGAATAATTTTTATAATGTTGATACCTTTGCTCCAATTAATTTGTCTTATGGTGTTGGATATGATGCTAATGTTACATAGCAAAAGCATATCTTTTTAATACGCTGTTCCTTTCATCATGCATGCGTCCACATTTTTGAAATAGATCCCTATTGTGGACAGTGAATATGACTTACACTTCGGGGACTTGCGAGCTCCTGCCAGGCACAATGTTGGAATGAAAACCCCACTTGCGTTTGCTGTGCAGATTAATTACAGTCATTAAGGGGAGAGTCACCTACTTGATTTTGTGGCATCAAAAGTTCTAATATGATAGCAAGATGAGAAAGTAAAGAAGGAAATCTTGAAGTTTTTGAAATGAGGAGAAACTACCTTTTCTCATTCTAAAATATTAGGATTGCCCAGTGGAGAAGTTGAGTCTCAGGTGAGGAAGGCAGCACACGTTAACTCGCTCACCTGTGCTGACCAGTGTTCCCTGGGAATTATAGAAAGTGAGGAAGAAGGGGTGTGTGTCTGAGGTGCTGAACTTATGATCCACCAAATAAGGTTTTAAAGTTCAGGTGATCACAGCAGTTTTTGGAGCACATCTGGAACAATGCTTTTCTTTCAACTCTAAGTTAGAATTTGTGATTGTTTAGATAGAAGCTGCTTTGAGCTGACATTGAGTCATAGGTGGAGGAAAATAAAATTTTCCAAAACAACAAAAGTTGTAAAAAATGTTATAGGATACATGTTTAAGTCATAGATCACATTAAAAAATATAAAACTAGCATTTCCCATTACAGTATCATAACATTTATGTTGGCGAACTGAAAAATACTACCTAAATAGAGTCCTCTTTCTCCCTACCCCTCAAAAAACTCCAAACAAAAAGAATCTAAGAACCATTTTTATGTATTCCTACCATATTTTTAAAAAGCTTCTTTGTTGCCCTAGCTGGTTTGGCTCAATGGACAGAGCATCAGCCTGCGGACTGAAGGGTTCTGGATTTAATTCTGGTCAAGACCACATGCCTGGGTTGTGGGCTCAGTCCCCAGTGGGGGGCGTGCAGGAGGCAGCTGATCAATGATTCTCTCTCATCATTGATGTTTCCCTCCCCCCCCCCCTTTTTCTCTGAAATCAATAGAAATGTGTTTAAAAAAAACTTTTTTGCAAATATTTATGATGATCCTGTATAAGATGTTGGGTCCTGCTTTCGATATTCATTGTAAGTACTTGGAAGGGATGACATTTGTTTTTAGGCAGAAAATCCTGGTCTTTGTGCTGGTTTCTTGCTTTAAAAATTCTAACAGCTTTGTAGAATACTTAAAACGGGTGAAACTGTAATGTACATTGTCCAGACATTCAGTCTGTCACTCAGTAATCAATGGGCTCCCATTGGGCGATGGGCATTGTGAGAGGCATGGAGGATACAAAGTTCAAAACAACCCAGTTCTTGCCCAGCTGGCATGGCTCAGTAGTTGAGCGTTGACCTGTGAACCAGAAGGTTGCGGTTCAATTCCTGGTCAGGACACATACCTGGGTTGTGGGCTTGATCCCCAGTGTGGGGTGTGCAGGAGGCAGCTGATCAATAATTCTCTCTCATCATTTATGTTTCTAACTCTCTCCATCTATGAAAAAAAAAGTATTAAAAAACCACCACAACAACAAAAATCCAGTTTTTCTCTCCAGGAGCTGGCCTTTTGGTGGGAACAGAAACCAAGACATACAGTGCACTTAAGAACTGAAATAGAGGTGCCAGCAGAGAGTTAGGGGAGCGAAGAAGAATGACTCATTTTACTTGAAGAAATCAGGCAAGGCTTAAAAAATGGGATGAGATTTGAGCTGAGTCTCAAAAGTGAGGAGAGTATATTTATTATAAGAGGGCTGGTCAAGATCTGAGACAGTTCTGTGTAGCATGCACATTGGCCATTGGGAGACAAATACTTATCAGGTTGGAACCTGTCTGTGAAAGTCCTTGATACCATGGGAAAGAATTGGGGTTTTATTCTATTGTTTCAGTAAACCCAAACAAATTTAACAAACAAGGGAGAGTTGATTGATGATTGCTTGAAGTCACAGAAGAGTTGAGATAAATAGCATGAAGGCAAGCAGGGGTGCAAGTCAGAAGAAAGGTTTCTAGGACCTTTTTATAGGTGAGGTGATAAAATTTGGAATACTCAGATGTGGGGACAGGTGGAAGTCGTGGGGAGGGAAGAGTAGGAGTCAGCTAGATATTAGGTTGGTAGCCTCAATAGATGGTGATGCCACTATGGGACACAGAGAAAATAGGAAATGGAAGAGAGTGTGGCCAGGCCATCTCCTGGCCTCCGCCCATGCCTGGGTAACTTCTATTCTCCATCGGAGATCCAGCTGTCCTAGAAAGCCTTCCCACGCCCTCTGCTGGAGGTGCTGCTGTTGTGAGGAAAACCCCCATGCTCACCCCATCACAATACTTTCCATATTTCATAATTACTCATCCCTCCTACCTGGGCAGGAGGAAATCAAAGCTCTGCACCTGCCCAGGGGAGGAAAAGGAGTGTGAGACTCAAATCGGAGTCCCCCCTGGTCTCTACTTAAGGAAGATGAAGGCTGGCAGTGAGCACCATTTTCCTAGCACACCACACCTCAGGCTTTCTGGATGATGTATTAAGATATGTTATCAGGAGAGAACCAAGATGGAGGCATGAGGTGTGTACCTAGATGCATATCCTTCACAACTAAATTGTAGAAATACAACTATACAGTGAAAGGCCATCCTCCAGAACCAAGGGAGAAAAGCTTTGCAACTAGAAGTCAGGAGAAAGTGTGCATTGAGACTGGGTAGAGGCTCCCGATGCCAAAACTGAGAGGTACAGAGGCGAGGAATGGAAGTAGTGGTGCAGGTGAAAGGGTGGCGGCTGTGCCTGGATCGGAGGCTTGGAAGGAGATTATGAACTCCGGGGTCACACTGAAGGCAGTGAGGGCTGTCTGGCAACGGGGCGAAAGATCAGTGGCGTTCTAGCAGAGGTGTTCACAGCGATCACTGACGTGGAGATTCGGGGACTCAGAGGCGCGGAGACCCCAGGGCTTGGAGGCTCCAGGTCTGGGAGAGGCTGCGAGTCAGCGGAGGGGCAGCCATTGTGGGTTGCTCCGCCCCAGCAATTCTGAGACCCCACCCCACCCCACCTACAACCCCGCCCAAGCTGTGCACCTGCCTGCCTGCAGCATAGCCTGAGGGACTGCAGCTGGGACAGAACTCCAAAAGTTCCAAACCCCAAACAACAAGGAGAAAGGCCTGCAGGTCATTACCTCCCAGTGATACCTCCCAGTGATAACTGCAACAAGACTGTGCACTCAGCCTTTAAAGGCATACAACAAGAGTGTCCACCCCAGGTGATTGGGGAGGCTGAATCACTGGACTCTATAGAACACCTAGTGCAGAAACCACTCCATCAACGCAGCCAAAATGCAAAGACAAAGAAACAGGTCACAAATGACAGAAATGGAGGAAAGCAAAGTACTGGATATAGAGTTCAGAACTATGCTTTTAAGGTTTTTCAAGAATTTTCTAGAATCCGCCGATAAACTTAGCAATATTATACAGAGATCCATCACCAGAGTAGAGGTTTGCAATAATCAAGTCAAAGATTTGAAACATGAAAAAGCAAAAAGCACCCAACTGGAATAGAAAAAAGAAAAAAAGAATCCAGAAGTGTGAAGATAGTGTAAGGAGCATCTGGGACAACTTTAAGCATACCAACATCAGAATTATAGGGGTGCCAGAAGAAGAGAAAGAGCAAGATATGGAAAACATATTTGAAGAAATAATGACAGAAAACTTCCCCTACCTGGTGAAAGAAATAGACTTACAAGTCCAAGAAGCGCAGAGGACCCCAATCAAAAGGAACCCAAGGAGGACCACACCAAGACACATCATAATTAAAATGCCAAGGGCAAAAGACAAAGAGAGAATATTAAAAGCAGCAAGAGAAAAGCAGTTACCTACACGGGAGTACCCATATGACTGTCAGCTGATTTCTCAACAGAAACCATGCAGGCCAGAAGGGACTGGCAAGAAATATTCAAAGTGATGAATAGCAGGAACCTACAACCAAGATTACTCTACCCAGCAAGGCTATCATGTAAAATTGATGGTCAGATAAAGAGCTTCACAGAGAAGGAAAAGCTAAAGGAGTACATCACTACCAAACCAGGATTATTTGAAATTCTGAAGGGCTGCAGCTGGGACAGAACTCCAAAAGTTCCAAACCCCAAACAAGGAGGAGAAAGGCCTGCAGGTCATTTCCTCCCAGTGATACCTCCCAGTGATAACTGCAACAAGACTGTGCACTCAGCCTTTAAAGGCATTCTTTAAGAAGAGGAGGAAGAAGAAAAAGGTAAATATAAAAAGTATGCACTACAAAGTGACAACAAATACATATCTATCAGCAAGTGAATATAACAAGTCAATACAAATATCTGATGAACAGAATAAACTGGTGAATAGAATATAAGTAAGGGCATAGAAAGGGAATGGACTGATATTTCTCAGGGGGAAGGGGACATGAGGGGTATGGGAAGAGACTGGACAAAAATCTTACATCTATGGATGAAGACAGTGGGGTGGGTAAGGGCACGAGGCGAGGGGGGGAACCAGGTGGAGGGGAGCTATGGTTTTTTTTTAAAAAAGTAACATCTGTAACAATCTGAACAATAAAGAATATTTAAAAAAAAGATATGTTATCAGCCACCCTTAGGGCTGTCTATGTGCTTGTTTGGTGGGAACCTAGTACCTCTTTGTGAAGTGGCAACCGAGGAGACTGGTGCTCATCAGAGCCAAAGAAAAGCCCTAAGAAGGAACTCAGACTGAGAACAACCATCATATTCATTTGAAAGTGATGGGGCAAGGTGGTTCTGTGGTGCAGTGTAGAATTATGAGGTATATCTCTTAGTAAACTAATGTAGTGGACAGGGTTTGTCAGTGAGGCAGATCAGATTCCAATTTACTGGGCAGCCTGTCAATGAAGCAGACACACTGTACAGTTGGACATGGAGGATGAAGATACAATGAATGTGTTCCTGTAGCAGATGGAAGGGGCCAATAAACAGTGCTTTACTCCAGAACTTGGTTTCTTCAGACCAAGACATATCTCAAGTAGAAAACTGCCACTTAGTTCCCCTACCTCCTGCACCCTCTCACAATGTTACATATAGGGCAATCTGTCTTTAAGTAGGAACAAGTTACAATAAAAAAAATCCTAGTTTTCCCATAAAGTCAAGTGTCTTGTTAAATAAACTTAAGTTATAAAAACCTGAAAACTATCAGAATTTATGGTGAATAGTGGGAAGATGCCTCCACCATTCTATATGCTTCTAAGATCTGGCTTATACATAACAACCAGATCATTTTCTTTTATTCTTATTTACTAGGGGCCTGGTGCACAAAATTCGTGCACTGAAGGGGGTTCCTCAGCCCAGCCTGCCCCCTCTCACATACTGGGAGCCCTCAGGGGGTGTCCTACTGATGGCTTAGGCCCACTCACTGCTCCCCTTGGCTAGTGGGCCTAAGCCACAGTCTGGCTTCCCTTTGTGGGAGGTGACCAGGCTAACCAGGGGAAGCCACCAGA
>PVJC01035271.1:0-18350 GCA_004026665.1 Murina feae
TGGTGTGGTCCTCCTTCGGTTCCTTTTGCTTGGAGTTCTCTGTGCTTCCTGGACTTGGAAGTCTATTTCTTTCACCAGGTGAGGGAAGTTTTCTGTCATTATTTCTTCAAATAGGTTTTCAATATCTTGCTCTTTCTCTTCTTCTGGCACCCCTATAATTCTGATGTTTGTGCGCTTGAAATTGTCCCAGAGACTCCTTGCACTATCTTCATACTTTTTGATCCTTTTTCTTTTTTCTTCTTTTCTTTTTTCTTTTTGCTTGTCCCGCTGTGTGGGTTTTGCTTCTTCATATTTCATATCTTTGACTTGCTTCTTGTGATCCTCTCGTCTGCCGTTGGATGTCTGTATAATATTCTTCATTTTAGTCAGTGTATCATTCATTTCTAGTTGGTCCTTTATCATATCCTTGAGGGTCTCATCAAATTTATCGGCAGTCTCTAGCATTTTCTTGAAAAACCTAATAACCGTGGTTTTGAACTCTATATCCTGTCGTTTTCTTTCCTCCATTTCTGTCATTTGTCTTTGTCTCTGCATTTTGGCTGCATCCCTTGCTGAGTTAGGTGATCACTGCGAGGGATTAACCTCTAAGCCACTTGGTAGGGAAAACAAGATGGCGGCATAGGGTAGACACAGTAAATGCAGCCGTGAACAACTATTTCAGAAAAACCCCGAAAAGAACACACGGACACCACTCGCACCCACAGGAAGGCTGGCTGAGTGAAAATCCTACAACTATAGAAGAGTCTGAGACTCAGAGGAGCAGCGGAAGCAAAGTACAGAGGTACGGAGGCGTGCGCACGGGCTTGGGGAAGGGCAGGTACTGGAGGTCGCGGTTCTTTTCCAAAACGAAGAGAGCCACAAGCTCCCAGTGGCTCTGAACTCCAGTTCCAGGCGAGTTTCTGAGGTCCCACAGACACCCAGAGAAGGGGGACTGACTGGCACCAGGAGGAAATCCAAAACGGGTTTCTCTCAGTGTTGCTTGCAGCAATTACCGTGGGACACAGAGACCTGGTGTCTCTCAGCGCAGCGCTGAAAAGTGCCATAGCTGTTTGCTCCGCCCCACCCTGCAAACTCCCCGAGGCCCCGCCCCTCCCAAGCTAACTCAACACCTCCTTAAAGATACAGGAGCCAGCCCCACCCAGTGGCCAGAGTGGGACTAACCTAAACAAAACAGATCCACAAGGAACATACTTGGGGCAGATGCAGTGAGCATAAAAGCTCCACTGAAACAACTCTTGCCCCATAAGGGTGTCTCCAGCACAGAAATTCTTCCACTGTAGACACAGCTGACTCTCATCTTTCAGATTTTAGATCAAAGATCACTTATCAGAGAAGTCTTTCTGAGCAACTAAAGTTTTCCCATTCCCCTCCGTAAACAAGGTTATTCTTTATACAGTATCATTATTTTCCTTCATAACTCTTTTTTAAAAATTCACCCATTGTATTTTTATTTCTCCTTTCAGTATTTGTCTCTCCCTCAGATGACTGTATGTTCTCACCAGTAGGAACACTGTCTGTCTTGCTTACTGTCAGGTCTTCAGTACCTACAGCAGGGCTTGCCCAACAAAATATACTGAATAAGTTCTTAAAGACATAATTGAGTCCTTGTATTTTTAATTTGATGTGTAGGGACATGGAATTGACTCTTCAATCCCCCTCCACGTGGTGAGCAGTCTTTGAGAAATGATGGAAACAAGATACCAAGGAGAGATGAAGGAAAGGATCTCTAGTTAAAGCTGGGATAAAGAGAAATAACAGTAGATAATTTAAATAGCTCTTAGAGGCTGAGATATGTCCCCCACTAGTCATATGTTCAACTCCTGAAAAGGCAAAAATTTGGACACAGATACACACAGAAAGATGGCCATATGAGAACATACAGAGACGAAGGTCATGCACAAGCCAAGGAGAGAGGCCCAGGAGGAACCAGTGCTATGATGCCCGGATCTCAGAGTTCTAACCTGCAGACCTGTCAGAAAATAGATCTCTGTGTTTTTTAAAAAATATAATTTTTTATTGATTTCAGAGAGGAAGGGAGAGGTAGAGAGAGAGAAACTTCAATGATGAGAGAAAATTATTGATCAGCTGCCTCCTGCATGCCCCATATGGGGGACTGAGCCCACAACCCAGACGTGTGCCCTGACCTGGAATTGAACCACAACCTCCTGGTTCATAGGTCCACAGTCAACCACTGAACCATGCTGGCCAGGTGACATTTCAGCTTTTTAAACTATCCAGTGTGTGGTTTCATTTTTATGTCAGCCATTGTGCACTAATCCAGTTGCCTAGTTGGAGAATAATGATAGAAAACAGACAGTCAAGGGGCCATCGTGAACAAAAAACCAAACTGTAAACTATCTGAGAGGAAGGGTCACATGTAAAGACCTGTTCTTTGTATACTGACATTAGGGTAGTGGCTAGAGGAGAGAAGGGAGAGAGACCTGAATGAGAAAAGCAATAGGTAAAGGAAGAGAAGCAGAGAGCATGAAAGAACTTATATGGTAAGGTGATTTAACCCTTATGGAGTGCTGGGTTGCCAGCAAGATAACAGGGTAAGTGCTAACCCTTGCAAACTCTGGATTTTATTTCTGTACAAAAAAAAAAAAATAGTCATTGTTTCATTTGAAATGCATAGTGAGTGCTAACGATACACTGGCATTATTTTTATAATCTTAATAATATAGCAGACATTTCAAAGCAACAGAGAGGCAAGAGAGGCTGTTTTAAGACATTTATTTTTAATCAAACACTGCTTCCATATTTGGATTGCAAATTTTTCAGAGCCTAAATCACAATAAATATAACACACTGAAGACCAGGGAATTTCAACCATCTCATTTAACAATGTAAACACAGTACTTACAGGGCTTTGTGAAAGAAGGAAGTGCTCTCTTTTTAAATCTATAACCAGATGTAGGCTTACTTGCCTTTGTTTCAACTACAATGATCATGGAGAGGAAGAAATTAATTGCAATTTTGATGAATAAAATGCTTGACAAAATAATAGTTTTGAGCAGATCATTGTTTTCACTCTTTAATGTCTATGCAGCAAAGTTTTATTTCAATGGTACATCATCGTAATTGCCATTTTTATAAACATCAGACTGTGCAGGTGCATTTTTAACTCACCCTCTGTGGCAAATACAATGAGCTAAAGAAATGTAGAACAGATTATGAAATCTCAGAATATCACTGAGCATATGGAGATTGTAGAATATCTGCCTTAAAAGAAAACTGAAAAGAAAAAAAAAACACCAAAAACCGCGTAGCCCTTGCAATGAGGTAGCCAGCCATATGCAAAGAGCCCCCAGGTTTCAAAATTGATGATGTAATCATTCATTTCCACTGCCTGTCCCCAGATTTTGGCTCCTACTAGCGTATGTGTTCTATTTTATTTCATTTAGTGTGTTTATATCAGTATTAAAAATCAGCACTAAATTAAATATCAGCACTAAGTTTCTCATAAGCCAATGAGTTAAAAAAGAATTATAAACCGTTTAGTCCATGAATCAAACATCTTTGAGGGTACTTGGGATGCCATGGCAACTCTGGCACATGATATTTTCCAAGTTCCATTCCATGAATGTTGAGTTTAAACATTAAAATGAGTTGTGATTCTTCAAGAGTATGCTTTTGTTCACTCACTGTAGATACTTCCCATGTGCCTGAAATGTTTATTACAGGCATTAGCGCTCAGCGTGATGGGACTTTCATGAATCAAAGACGGGGCAGTTTCAGCAATAAGGTAAATAAGGAATAATAATGAAAACAGGTCATAAAACATGGGACAAAGAAATAAGTGGACCTAAAGTAATATTAAAAATAATTAATAATAGTAGTAGAGGAAGAAGACAAACTCTACTCTGTAGAAAATTAATCTAGCTAATAAGTGTAGAAAAAATGATAGAACTTTAAAAATCACCCTTTTGTAATTCCCTAATGTAACAACTGATTCAGGCAAGGATCACTGATGGATGCTAAATCCATCTGATTCTGATGAAAGATTTTGAGGAACTGAGTATTCACAATACCACCCTCCAAGAAGGAAAAGAGACTACATTTACAATTTCTACCGGGCATTACCCTAATCAAGTAATCAAAGTAAACATTACCAAGATTGTGGAATTGGATGTTACATACTTCCAGAACTGATGCAATAAAATGTACAAACACCACCTTGGTAATATTCTTTTCCAAATGTGTGCAATCTAAATCTAGTAATAAGGAAAGACATGAATAACTATACAATGTAGGATATTTCCAAGTTGCACAAACTTCATAAAAAAGTATATGCCTATAAAAAAAGGCAGAGGATCTGTCTGAGACTTAGAAAAACGAATGAAGCATACATATCAAATAGAATCAAATTTGTCAACTTTGAACCTTGGATTTTAAAATAAAGATAAAGAAATTTTGGTGAAAACTGAAAATGGACTGTATTAGATTGTATTATTGAATTAATGTTACTTTTTAATAGGTGTTGAGGCAAATGTCCTTATTCTCAGGAGATGCTTGGGATAAAATATCAGGACTCCTTAATTTTAATTTCAAAAGACTGGGACAGAGAGGGGGAGAAAGGATGTTAACGATTATTTTAAAATGTTAATATTGGCAAATCTACGCACATGTGATTGTTAATTGCAGCATTAATCTATATTTTCTATAGGATTTTTTAAAAAAGAATAAAAACAAAAAAATGATTTAAACTAGATTTGAACCACCTTTATGTTCCTGGCAGAAGAACGTAACTCATGCCTGTATCAATGAATGAATCAATGAATGAATGAACAAGTGAGTGAATGAATAAACACTTCAAGTTCAAATTACTTCATCTATATGTTACATGTTCACCATAACTATGACAAGTGCTTGAGCACATTGAAATCGATAGTGCTTTGCCAGTTCTGATTCATTACAATTTTAAGGGTGAATTAATGTTTTCAGAATCGTGATACTATTCACCTGTTCAATTAGTTCTCTGTAGAAGATAATAGATTGTATTTGTTTTCACAACATCTTTTCCACCCATCACTTCCACTTTGGGATGCTTGTTCAATCCTGGAATCCATGATGTTCTATTCAAATAACAATCATAGTCCTCAAACCCTCTGACATGAGAGTGGATACAGAAGAGAGTAAAATTATTATATTCATTATCCCTAGAGTCTGCCATGGCCAGCCAAAGTGACAGGCATATAAACGGAACAAATCAGAGTTTTTCTCTAGGATTTTATGTGCAAACTGAGATTGAGGGAAACTTTATCACATTAAACTTGCTAAATAGGAAGGATGCATGCATACTTCAACTCTCAAAGATCATGATAACCACCACAATTTCTAGATCCTCAAGCTATACAAAGAACAAAACAAAACAAAAAGCAAATAGAGGGGAGGGATGTCTAAAAAAGCACATAGAGAAAGAGATAGACAAAAGCATCCTAATGACTTTTTTTTTTTCTTTCTGAAGTTCCTGCTGCTATTGCCACTTTCTGGTTGAAAAGTTTTTTGGAAAATCTCCTTCTTAGTTAAAGCTAATGAAGATGAATTTCAATTATACAAAACTTTAAAAATCCTGGCATGCAGTTGAAGGCTATGAATATTAATCATGTAATTCAGTACATCACCCAACAAGCTAAACATTTATCCAATGAACTAAAAGACTCTATTAAAATGGAAAATAGCCCCAGCCATATGTTTCAATGGTTAGAGCATAGTCCACTGAAGGGTCACAAGTTCGATTCCCAGAAAAGGCACATAGCCAGATTGGGGGTTTGATTCCAATCAGGGTGTGTGTGTGAGGCAACCGATGGATGTTTTTCTCTCAAATTGATGTTTATCTCTTTTCCTCCTCTTTCCTCTCTCCCTAAAATCTATGAAAAAAATATATTCTTGGGTGAGAATTTTAACAAAGGGACACAATACTATCTCATGAATTTAGATGTCATTAATTTGAGAATTTTTCTTAATTTTGACTGAAACTAAACAACACTCCAAATACAGACAATACAAATCTATGTATGGTTACATTATTTGTGTCACATAACATACAGCCCATATATAATTAAGGGGACATTGGAGTTGTACAGATTTATTTGTAACAGGTTTATTTTTGCCTCTGTTCTTGTTATGATCTCCTGAAATGTAAAACACCAAACAAAAAAGAAGCTATTTGGTCTGTGTGCCTAGACAATGTTTTAGCTGCTATCATATTTATCTTTGCATTTCCTATGAGCAGCAGAGGTGAAGCAAATTACAAGTCATATGTTGAATTTCAAAGAGAGTTATATTCATTTCAAACTCCTTTAACATATCATTTATAACTACAATAAGAAAATAGAACTTAAATAGAGTATAAACGATCTGTTTTATATATTTATAATTATTCTGTTCTGATCTGTTCTTTACCAATACATCTTTTTAAAGTCATGATAGTTTAGGTACCCTCAATTGCATTTAAAGCACTTGAAATCTATATATCAAAGTCAATCAACCTTTTATAATACTTACTTAGTGTGAGCCATGTGCTCAGTGGCAACTGGAAATTCCAGAATGTACAGGAGTCTCACAGTATACTAGAGGTATAAACTTGTAAGTATAAATAAATGCAAAATGGAGAAGCATAAGCAAGCAATATTTTAGATGGAAACTAAAGCTAATATCAAAACCCTTTAAATTCCTCATGATTTTGCTCTTCAGTGACATTGAATCATTTTTTTTCCACTTGTTTGAAGATGGAGAGTAAGTGATATGAGCACCTGGAAGCAATTTGCAGATAAATTCAATCATTTGGGGATGTATTCTTGCATCGTTTGCCCTTTTATGAAGGACAATGAAAGACAAAAGATAAATAAAGTGGAAGGTAGAGGGAAAGGAGATTCTCAGATATCTATATATTTAAAATCATTACATGTTCTGGAAATATTAAACTACACATAAATATACCTGTCTACAATTTGCTCTAACCATTGCAATTTAGGAAATAGTAAGAAAATGTGATCTAAACCTGAATAAATAAATTAAACATGACAAGAATTACTCTTAGGGAAATTATTATGGATTGAATGGTGTCCTCTCAAAAGTTTTGTTGAAACCTTAATCCTCAGTACTTTAGAAGATGACTTTGTTTGGAAAGAAAGTGTAACTAGCTAAGATGAAGTCGCGGTACAGTACAGAAAGCCTTGAATCCAATATGACTGGTGTCCTTATAAGAAACACAGAGACGCTGGGAGAACATCACATGACAACAGAGGCAGACACTGACATCTGCATGACATGGAGCGCCAGGACTTGTGGAAAACCACCAAGGAAGAAGCGAAGGGTTTTCCCTAGAGTTTTCTTGAGGGAACAAGGCCTTGCTAACACCCAAATAGTTGACTCAGATCTTCCAGAACTCTGTGACAATGATTTTTTTCTTGTTCTAAACCATTTGGTTTGCAGAAATTTATAAGGCCAGCCCAAGGAAACTAATACATGAACAATGATGCTTAACTCTATGCCTTCCATTATACATGTAGGCAACAAGGAGAACCCAAAACTGTCCATGGTTGCCTTTCTGTGGTCAAATATATGCTCAGAAGCTTGTCTTGATTCTAACCGATGTGATCTCTGACAATACTGCGAAGTGTTACCTCTGAACGTACTTCTGGGAAACTGTCAGACAAGGAAACCAAGGCCCTCATCTCTCTTGCTTGAAATAAGAGGGATGCAAGAACTGGCAATGAAGGGAGTTTTAACGGACACCTCTTTAATTCTGGAGATGCAGGGCAAACCTTCCCTAAGCAATTTCTAAAATATTGTCAGGCCTTGGTTTAAAGATGAGTAATAATCTAGCATTCAGGCTTTCTTCCAGCCTTGGGTTTCCAATTGAGGCAAAACCCACTTGCATTTTAAAAATTTGCTAACGCATTTCTAACCTCCAGACCCTACAGATAAAGCATGCTGACTGTAAGCAAGCAATGCGGCAATAGTCAGTAAAACACACAGATTAACTCTTACTGAGGTAGTTCAGAGTTCAAAGAACATTTGCTTTGTTCCCTCAGTAATTGGAGAATTGAATTATTTGCTTAAATAACTGCATTATTTCATTGTTGCTGTTTTTTTAAAAAATGTTTTTATTAATTTTTGAGAGAAAGAGTAAGGGAGAGGAAAAGAGAGATAGAAACATCAATGAGAAAGAGACATTGATTGGCTGCCTCCTGTATGCTCCCTTCTGGGGATCATGCCCACAACCCAAGCATGTGCCTGGACAGGAATCAAACCAGTGACCTCTTGGTTCTTGAGTCAACACCTGACCCACACCAGCCAGGCATTGTGGGATTTTTTTAGTGTGTGTGTTTGTGTGTTTAAGTGTCTTTTAATTTACATCCTCCTCTTCAGGGAGGATGGATGGTGATTCTCATACTTGGCAAATTTTACCACATAAGCAGAGCTTTATTAGGGCTTGATCTTGCTTTAAGAATTCTGTGCGCTACAAACCTGTGAATGTTTAAACTGCTATATCATTCTGGATTAATTTTTATTTTCTTAGAGTTTGCTAGAGAAATTCCATTGAAAAACTCTCAAGTAAATCATGTTATGGGGAACCATGAAATGACCAGACGTGCACCAGGACAGTCAGGGAAACCACAGTGCAGACAGGCCAGATGGGAGGAGAGAGCGAGTGGCCACACTCACTGGAGATGAAAGGAAAACCTGATAGCTTAGGCTGACAGAAACAGGAGGGTAATCATGAGAGCAGGGAATCACAATTGCCTTGGTTGTGATTCTTCCTGCCTGGGTTATTCTTTATCCTCACACAGAGCTTCAGTTCTGACATTTATACTTTGCTCATTCCATCCCTGCGAAACTGGGACTTAACTGTACTTAATTAGAGAAGAAACCTTAGGAAGCACAGGTTTTATTTTCCCTCCATGGGACAGGGAATGCCATCGATAACTGTTTTGTCATCAAGGCAAGATCAAATTGCTGACCCTCTAATTATATTGGGCAAAACAACAACGGATCTTACTGATGGCCTTCCTAATTCTGGAGCACAGAAATCAAATTAGAGTGGGAGATATTATGCTTACGAGCTAATTTGCCCAGGGTTCATTATATTGGAGGCTTGCAAAAGAGCTTTGTGACTAATTACTTTGCATTGTCTACTTCCTCAATATGAGAGCTGATATCATCCATCTAAATGCAATCAAATCAGATCAATGTCAACTCAATGATCTGACAGAAACAAAAGTGAACTTCATACATAGCTAGCTGAGCCTGAATAATTTCCAACATGCATATACTTCAAAGTATATATGTGACCTGTAACACTACACAGAATTGCTAGCTTTTCTGGAGTGAGGCATAGTACACTCAAATGCAGAAAAATATAATTCTTTGTTCCTTAAAGTATCATCCTCATTGCTCCCTCTTTTATCCCATGCAAAAAGAATAAAAAGGAATTAAAGTTAAAATTTTTGATTGGGTGAGGGGGGCGGTCAAATCTTGTCATCTTGGTTTAGTTTTGTAATTGGAGATATACTTTCAGGAGATTACTTTCTTTGGGATAAACATGTAGTGTTTCAGATCTCCTGCTTTACCCTACACTTCGAAGTGGTGCCTGCTGTTATGAACGATCTTACCCTACACATGCCATTAAAGGAAGAGGGTCTCAAGACTGAGTTTGGTGTGCTGTGCTGTTCTCTGGACTGAGGACTTTTAATGTGACTGGCCCCTCCCTGGGCCTTCTTTTGGTGTCACTTCAACTAAAGTAACATGTGGTTTTGTCTGTCAGCTTGTTCCAGGAGGGCCTCTCTGGCCGACTGGGCTCCACTGTAACTCTCGCTTGGCCACAGGTCTGGCAGTGACATCCATAGCCTCAGCCCTGCTGGTCAACAATTCCGCCCTTGATATAAGGTCCACACTGCCCCTTCTGCCAACCTTCTAAGCTAGAGCTTGATGGAACTCTCATGTCACCATCACGCCTAAAAAAAAGTGGTTGACAATGTTATTCCACTTAGTTTTAAATTAATGGAGGTTCCATACCAATGACACCCTTGGTGCAGCGGTATTATCTCCCAGAGTCTCCTATTGAATGAGAAGGAAGCTCCTTGCTTTCATGTTCCCACTGTTTAACAAATGCATGTCACCATCTCTGGGATAGATTCTTATCCCTTGCTCGTTCCTTTTCCTATTCCTTGTGACCTTGTTATAGGTCTCAAGACAACCGAAGAGGAAGACACATTAATAACTTCACAAATCTTAACCCCTGTGCTGTCTATTTCCATTTGCTCCTTTCTCTCTCCAAGCAGATCTATTTTCTTCACTTCGTTGCCTTGCGTTTCCCCGCAGGGGGCTGACCTCTACACACGGCATCATTTATATTCTCTTACTCTCCAATATCCAACCATTCTTTTAGGCTGATGGATGGTACTAAGAGGATATTATAGAGAGAAAAAAGAAAGATGTATATTTATTCTCCCCTCACCCCCCTTGTTACACTTTTGCTAGCAAAGTGTCCATACCCTACAGTCATGGATCTATTCATCTGGCCCCTGTCCTTAACTCCAGTTACAATTCTCCTTTGCTTTGATCCTTCAGTTCCAGACAAAGAGCATGTGTATGCTCTGTCCTTTGTTCTTTACCACCATTTGTTGGTTTCTGTTAATTCTGTCTACCCCTTTCTAAATAGTTGTAGTATCTCACTTCACTTAAATCTTTCTGATTGTCCCATTTCTTACTGTAATCTTTACTGGTACACAAATTTGCATTGCTTATTGAAATAGTACATTCATTTTCTTTGACAACTATGTATTGAGAAACTATTCAATGTCAGGCATCAATTCATAAGAAGTAAAACCACTAGAAAAAAAAATAAAACTTGATCTAGTGGAGCTTATATTCTGATGAGAGAGGCTGATAATAAACAATGAGTTTATTATGAGCAGGTGATAACTACTATAAAGGAGATGAAGAAGGGGTGGAGACAAGAAGGAACTAGTGAGAGGAGTGCAATTTTCAAAAGCTGATCAGAAAAGCCCTTATATCTAGTTTGATGCATAAAGAGAACAGATGTATTAGTTTGGGTGTGCCTAAAAGCATAATCTAAAACAAAAGCATTGATGGAGGTAGGTAATTTGGAAAGCTCTCCTGGAAATTAGGAGTGCAGGATTAGAAAATGTGAGCCAGGGAAGGAAGGATGGGGAAAAGTGAGCTGAGGAAGGAGTAGAGGTTCCTATGAGGACATGATGTAGAGAGCACTTGTGTAGGCAACAGGATTTTGATTCTGCCAGTATCTCAGAGATGTTCAAATAGTTTGAATTATCCTATATAATAAAGAGGGACTATGCAAATTGACCATCACTCTGGTCAGTTTGCACCCACAGCTGAGGCTAAGTTCCCATAACAAGCCTTAAGGAGCAATCAGCAGGGACCTGAGGCTGCGTGCCCACCTACCTCCTGCATGGGGCTTGACAGGGGACCTCAGGTTGTGCCTTTCACCTGCAGGGCTTGACAGGAGACCTTAGGCTGCTCCTCCCGCACTGGCACCAGGTCAGAGGAACTCAGGCTGCACCCTCTTCCCTGGTGCCAGGCCGGGGGACCTCAGGCCATGCCTCCTGCCCTGGCCACAGGCCAGAGGACCTGAAGCTATGCCCCCCACCCAGTGGGACTTGATGGGGGCCCTCAAGGTATGCCTTCCACCTTGGTGCTGGGTCAGGGGACCTTAGGCTATGCCCCCCACCCCAGCACCAGGCCAGGGAACCTCAGGCTGTGCTCCCTGCCCTGGCGCCAGGCTAGGGAATCACAGGCCACTCCCCCCACCCGGCAGGGCTTGATGGGGGACCTCAGGCCATGCCCCCCTGCCCTGGCACCCAGGGGATCTGAGGCTGCACCCCCACACACACCTGGCAGGGCTTGACAGGGTGGGACTGGCTGGATCTGGATCTAGCCCAATGAAGGGGGGGCATCCAGGTTTGGATCTTGAGTGATTTTGAGGTGCACATGGGTGGTTGAAGACTTGACTCTGGGTTCCATGGTGCACCCCAGACTCTGACAGGAGGAAGATTTTCATATACGTTTTACTAATTTTCTTTAATCTCTGACACTTCTATTATAGAGAAAGGGCAAATAGCAATATTAAAATATTTCCTCTAATTAATCCCCTTTTAATGCACATGAATTTCATGCACTGGGCCACTAGTTTCTATATAACAACAAAGAACTAAAACATCATTTAAAGAGAATGTGGCATGCATCATGAAAAGTCACTGCTGTATTAGCTGTCAAAATTCAACCATTTGTTTCATGTTTCTGCTGCAAAAATAAAATGATTCTCTGTGATCACAGGTATACAATAAATTCACAGTAAACTAGGAAAATTGTCATCTCTAATCAAGGTCCTTCAGCATCTGGTCTTGCCCAAGTAAAATACCGTTTGAACAGGTCCAAAGTTAATTCAGAAGCTTACTAAGGTTTTTAGGGCTTTCTATCTTTTCACTTTGCCACATGGAATGTTGCTAATAGGTGTCCTCATGATCACAAGATAGGTACAGCACCACAGGCATTATGTGCAAAGATTTAAAGAAGACAGAGATGTCAGAGAAGTATGATAACTGTCGGGTAGGCAATGAATTGTTTGCCACACAATAGCTCTTATTATGTTTGTCTTTAATGCTTTATTTAATGATAAAAAGATGGCAAGGTTAAACTAGTATCAAAAATATACCTTTACTTACAACAAATTAAATATTATGTTACAAGAAATATTTACTCCTTGACTTGAAGAATGTATTCATATCTCAAGCCACTATCTCTTTCCTACGCTTTTTTCATGGGTTTTTAGTAGTTCTAAATTGGAATACAGGAAAATCCTATATCTCAGAAGCCAAATGAAATTTTAAAGCATCAATAGTTCAAGTCTCTCTTACCATTATGAATGAAGCCATTTCCTATTCATCATCCCTTCCAAAGCCCATATTATCTTCCACCAGACATGTCTATTTCTAAAAACAAAGCTAAAGCAAAAGGCTTAGACAGTCATCTTCAGAAAGCATGAGCCATCTTACTTCTGATTCATTTGCCTTTTTAATCTGGGCTTTCCATTGGAAGTGTCTGATACTGATAGTTTGCAGAGATAAATAGGACAATGGTGGTCATTACACTGAGATATTCTCCAGTGCATCTGAATATTCTTGTCTCCTCTTTTAATTGGCATAATTTCTAAATGTGCTAAGGCATTGTTCATTGATGGCAGTTTTTACTGTAGGACAGTCAGCAACACAAAACAAAGCTTGGTCTAATTGGAGTAGAGAAAGTGATTGCTCTAAGTCGCGTTTTTATTCCTATGTGTCTTACCAGAAACTTTTCACTTGAATGCAGCTGCTTCCATCAAATATTCCACCACAGGAACATTTAAAAGTGGCCCCAGCAGACGGTTCTCTAATGATCAGGTTTTATAACAAAGCATGAGGGGATGGGTAGTTACCACGGAAGGGGAAATGTTTGGGGCAGGGCAGATAACCATTAGGCAAGTAGTCCTTACAGACTAGAAAACCTGACTTAGTTACCAAATAGCTTTGATGGCAAGCATTGGTGCTGCATTCCTTCAATATTGATTTTTAATGTTTGCTTTGTAATATATTAAACTCATAAGTGTGAATAAATATATATAAAAATGGTCAAAGTGAAAAAAATAGGAATAGCAGAGAACCAAGCACCTTCAGAAATGTAATTTGTTGACTGTGTATAATAATAATGATAAAAGGATATTGTCACCTTAAAGGGAAATAAAGTGGCAACAAGAAAATAGAGAGAATGGAGAAAATGAGATAGATGGAGAGAGGATAAAATGGAAGGAATAAGAGAAAGAAAGAAAGAGAGGGAGGGAGGGAGGGAGGAAGAGAGAGAGAGAGAGAGAGAGAGAGAGAGAGAGAGAGAGAGAGAGAGGAGTGAGGAAGTGAAAAAAAAGAGTAAATTAAAGACAGAAGAGAGAAAAAGGAATGTACACAAGCAGGCAGGCAGTAAGGAAGAAGGAGGCATTATGAGCCAACATTTGGATCCTCAGGGTGCCCCTTGATGCAGGAGATGGGCAATGGGCAACAAAGTTTAGTATGTTCACTGGCTTTAATAATATTAATGCATAATATCTGCACGTTATTCTATGCTCCTTCATACGCCATCAAGAAAAAAACACTACCCTCCTTGAGACTGCATCTTCTTTCTCAGGAGAGATTTTTCTCTAAAACAGCATAGAAAAAAGATTGGTCCCTAAGAGGGAGAGTCCTCCAGGTTCTCTAGCTTCTCTCTTAGCTTTATAAAGAGCAGAGGGATACTCTTAGTTCTGTCTCTTAAAGGAGTCCCTGTGGAGGAGTAAGTGGATCGGCTTTTCATGCAAATACATCAGAGCATCTAAAAAAGCAACTGAATGGCCCTTATACATTCTAATGGAAATGTTCGGTAACAGCGCCGAAGGCTTCAATAGAAAGAGCGTCCGTGTTCAAGTCTAAATTATCTGGGTTCTTATTTTCCTTGCTATCTGGAGGAAATAACAAAGCATTTGAACCTCCAATTACTGCATCAATGAAGTAGAGTTAATACCCCTAATTTCCGAGATTTTGTGTAGAGTTGGTGTCATGATGGGAAGCCCCAGCTTCCAGCCTCCGGGGACAGTTTCGTTGCTTCACTGTACAGATTGCATATGGCTCTCTCTCTGTATATATAGGTCCCAGCATATTTATCACAGATATACTTATCCCAAACTTTCAAATCACCATGCTAGGTACTGGGGAGTGGCTTTTCAGATTTCACCTGGATAAATAAAAAATTATTTTATGTTCTGGTGTGGGGATAGGACTTAATGAAAGATACATTATACATTGGAAATTTCTCTGCTCATAGATTTTATTTTCTCTGCTGTTCACTTGGCAAATTGCCATGTCCCGAATTGTGAGAAAGCTACAGTTTAATTCCCATTGCGGTGTAGATTCTTCAACAGCCTTCTTCTCCCTTAAAGTATTAACATTTTTAGGGAAGGAACTCTGTATTACAGCTTTGTTTAGACTTCATACCATACCAAGACTATTCTGTTGCATGTAGAAGAATTGTTGATAAATTGCTAGAGTCCTCTAATTCCATCGGAAATTAGAAAAACAGAGAATTGATGATCTTTCATTCCACTGGCCAGTTTCATCAGAATTTGGGAACAGCCATAAGCTAACTCAAAAAAGTCTTGCTTATGGCCCAGTTCCAAATTGTTACTCAAGGGCAATTCAGCCTGCCTCCTTGTAATACAGCAAATCAAAAAGGAAGCATGCACTCCAATTTCTTCAGGACAGATTGCAATTGACAGATGCTCCTTCAAAGCATGGAAAAGCTACACACAGGGAAATGGCCATTTCTGGGAATCCTGAAAGGCTGAGCTCTTGAGGACATTTTCCTGTCTTAACAGGAACAAATATTATCAACAATGAAAAGTTTAAATATAAGCCAATCAAAACAAAGCAGCAGATACCCTGCTATATTTTATGAATTATAAGTAGATAACATAGGATTCAAAGGGTTCATGTATTTAAACTGTATTTAATAAATGTAATTGCTAATATAAATTATTTTCTTTTTCTTATAATGTTAAAAAACTTTATGGGATATTTTGTATTGCTGTCTTGCTATTTGCAAGAAAATTAAAAATATATATTTAAAACTTAAAAAATCTTAAACATGTGCTATTCAGGCATTTATTTTATGAATAAAAGGACTATATAGTTAATATTTGTTTTATTTATGTCAACATAATGATGTCATTGGTTATTATGATCATAAATATTATTTACCATTTATGTGTTTTGTGTTAAAGACACAGAATTTATTAAACCAATGTTATGTAAATGTGGAATCTTTTTTGGTTAATTTATTTTAAACTTTCAAACTTGATTATATATCCATCTATTTTTAGGAAAAATTAAGAAATAGCCTACTATCCTTTCTCTAGTTCCAAAGCAAAAGACCTTGGAAAACAGAGAAATTAATACCTTCTTGAGTTGAGTTTGTTATGAATATAAGTTAACTGAAAGAAGCCAGTCAGAGAAAGACAAGCACCATATGATTTCACTTCTATGTGGAATCTAGTGAACAAAATAAAATTAAAAAAAAACAAACAAAATAAAAATAGACTCGTAGATAGAGAACAGGCTGACAGCTGTCAGAGGGACGGAGTTGGGTGAAAAAAAGGAAAGGGAATAAGAAAAATAATACAGATGCTCCTGGGCCATGACCAGAACAGTCTGGGCCTGAAATTTTTAATTATTTGAGTCACCCTTCCCAGGAAGTCACTAGGTATAAAACCTTATAAAGCCAAAAACAAGAAACAAAAAGATGAAAAAAGGACTTGTTTTAACACAAGATTACTATAGATAACGTAGTGTCATTAAATTTGAAGCTTATTAGAGTCATCATTTTTCAGAGCTCATTCACATTAAAACCAATATTTTCATTTGAGCTTGTTTCTTACTCATCTAACTGGAGGTCCTTTGTCAAAAATACATTTTTGAGGCATCTCTACTGCAGTGAAAATAATCTTGAGGACAGAGTAACTGGTCTCTATTAGCATCCATATGAAATTAATTATTTTTATTAAAGCAAGCCACTTAGGCGAATCTTTTTTTCTTCTTACATTAACATTTCACTAAGAGCACATCATGATTGAACAGCATATACCTATTTGTAAAAAATGAGAGTTAACTTAAAATATTTCAAGTTGTGTGTGGGGGGGGTTCTATATCAAATTATGGAAACTTGGACATAAATCGTTCCATTTTCTAAAAATATATTTATATTTATTTCATAGAAGAAGGAAGAAGGAGAGAGAGATAGAAATAATAATGATGACAGAGAATCATTGATCGACTGACTCCTGCACACCCCACACTAGGGATTAAGCTCACAACCCGGGCATGTGCCCTGACCAGGAATCAAACCTGTGACCTTCTGGCTCATAGGTTGACCCTTAACAACTGTGCAATACCAGCCAGGCAAATCATTCCATTTTTAAAATCAGGTAATCAATGTGGTTTGTCCCAAAGTTGGACAACTGTCTAATTATTTTTCTTTTCGTATATGTTTCTTTTCTTTTTTTTTTAAATATATTTTTATTGATTTCAGAGAAGAAGGCAGAGGGAAAGACAGGTAGAAACATCAATGATGAAAGAGAATCGTTGGTCGGCTGCCTCCTGCATGCCCCTCCCCCCGCACTGGGGATCAAACCCACAACCCAGGCATGTGTCCTTGACTGG
The DNA here is from genome assembly GCA_004026665.1 of Murina feae. Classification (NCBI taxonomy): domain Eukaryota; kingdom Metazoa; phylum Chordata; class Mammalia; order Chiroptera; family Vespertilionidae; genus Murina; species Murina feae. Next base: position 17,265 of record PVJC01035271.1, read on the forward strand.
AATCTAACCTGGGACCTTTCAGTCTGCAGGCAGATGCTCTATCCACTGAGCCAAATTGGCTAAGGCAAAACACACAGTCTCTTTTCAATGCGAGAGATGCCTTATGGTTTTATCAGGCATGTCTATGCTTTGTCAACTGATTTCAAAGCTAAGAATTGCAAAGTGACATCCTTGGCCCTATCTCACAATACTAACCACATTCAGAGGAAAAGGCACAATATTCACCTGAGGTTTGTTATCACTTGGTGTTGGAAACAGGATTTCAAATTGGTATAGATTGTAGGGACCATTTAAAGTGCTAAAATAAAACTTTATTTTTCCATCCTTATTGCATAGAACTGAAGTTTATTGAGAGCCCATCTTATCCTTGGTCCCAAGACAAGACTTTACAACTGCTTTATCTGATCATCAGAAACAAGACCATCCAGAGTTATACTTGTTAAAGTTTTTCAAGGAGTCTAATGCAGCCCTACACATCTTTCAACAGCCTGTGTCATTGCTATAAGCAGCATGAATATTTGTCAGTGTAGTTCAAAACTCCACATTCCAAATTTCCCTGAATCAAAATTAGAGTGTCATGATTATGCTCAATCTTTAGTGTTGGGCAGGTGATAATTTATCTACTGATAGAACAGTTGTCACTAAACTCCCACTCATAAGCAACTAAAATCTAGTTCAACTGGGAGCTGAGTTGGAGAAATTTAGTTTACAAAATGGTTTTTTCTCACCCCCCCCCAAAAAAAAGGAAGAAAAACCACCATCCACTTTTGCCCACCTCCTATTCAATTCATTTATGCATCTAGAACAAACAGGAAAAAAGCCATCAACACTAATGCACTGAGAACTTTGACTTTAAAATACTAATGCCTAGGAGAAACAAGATGGCAGCATAGGGTAGACACCGTATATGCAGCTGTGAACAACTATTTCAGAAAAACCACGAAAAGAACACACGGACACCACTCGCACCCACAGGACGGCTGGCTGAGTGAAAATCCTACAACTAGAGAAGAGTCTGAGACTCAGAGGAGCAGCGGAAGCAAAGTACAGAGGTACGGAGGCGCGCGCACGGGCTCGGGGAAGGGC
>PVJC01035272.1:0-18337 GCA_004026665.1 Murina feae
CTTGCAGTCTGGGACCCCTCAGGGGATGTCCACCTGCTGGTGTGCCTGACCAGCCTGGGTGAGGGGCTTTAAGACTGCCCACAGCTCCCATTGACCCAATGTCCCAGCAAGGCCAGCTGGACGCAGGTTACTGCGATTTCTCTCCTATAATTGATGCTATTCCTTTAAGGCCTGGGGTTATCTTCTATAATTGATACACTGTTCCTTTAAGGCGGCCTTCTAACTAACGAAGCCTCCTTTGCTTCACCTGGCAGTGTCTATAATGAAACAATTGTTACTTTTACTGGTGAGGCTCGAGCTGCTCTTTCCTTTAGCTCCGGAGGATTCTATGATTGTTACATTGTTTCAAATGTTTCAAAGCTGTGTTTTGCTAGAGGCAGTTTAATAGGAGCTGAGCTGAGCGGGAGCAGCTTCACTTTCGCTTCTGCCGCAATGGAAAGGGCTGTTTACTCAGGTCCGTGAGTGGCGGCTGCCATGTTGGCTGGGCTAATTTGCATACAGCTGCTCTAATTGGCTGGTGGGCGTGGCTTACCCTGTCTCAGAGAAACGGTTAATTTTAATATTTTGCTTTTATAGAGTAGATAGCAAATGAAAGCTGGACGTCAAGATAACAGATGGTTAATACAACATACACAGAGTTCTGGGAATGTTTCATCTCGGCTAAAACGACTTCATTTTACAATGCTAAATGATTGTACTGCTTAATTGGCTGAAAGCTCTGCTTTGATTTTGTTTGTTTGAAAATTACTGAGAAATTTTGCCATTGGTGTCAGGGCTTTGCTCATAATGGTATTGGGAAAATAGTCTCTACAGCAGGACTGGAGATTTGCTGCTGGTGTACGTTGTGGACATATACAACGTATATGGGAAAAGTACTGCACTGATATTTGGACTGTGACTACATAATGGATCTAATTCTAACTGACATTTGATCCTCATAAAGGGAAGTGTGCTGTAGGTTTATGTAATACCTACCTTTCTAGGTGTTAGGGGAGGTAAAACTTTATCCCTACTTTGTTAGGGTCTCTGGGTGAGCCTGAGTATTAAACTGGTATAAGAGATTTACAGGAGAAAAGCATGCTATCGTATTTTCTGGCATATAAGATGACTGGGTGTATAAGACGATCCCCAACTTTTGAGAAGATTTTCCTGGGTTAAAAAGTTGTCTTATATGCCGGAAAATATGGTAATTTCTTTCATGTAAATTTAACATGACACAGAAGCCCTAAGAAGGAACTGAAGACCCAAAAGAAGAGTCAAAACCTACCCAGCCAGTGTTGCTCAGTGGTTGAGCATCAACCCATGAACCAGGAGGTCATGGTTCGATTCCAGGTCAGGGCACATGCCTGGGTTGCAGGCTCAATCCCCTGTAGAGGGTGTACAAGAAGAAGCTGATCAATGAATCTCTCTCATTTTTTCCCTAAAATTAATAAAAACATTTTTTTAATGAGTGCTGAATCCTAAATGCTTTTAGATTAGATTGAACAAACAATTGTGGAAAAGTAGCTAAAATACATGGAGAGGCTAAAGGAAGATAAGAATTATTTTACCCAGATTTATTTGGCCTTCACTCTTCTCTCTGGTGATAACAGTGTTTCCTTCTTCCTTGTACAGGGAAGGGGTCTTCACACGGAAGTTTTATCTCCTTCTTTCAGGAAGAAAAGGGAGGGTCAGAGTGCCCTTCTTGAACCTGCTGTTTTCAAGTGCCTTTGAGTTAAATAATTTGAATGGGCCTGGATAACTTAAGAGTCACTGATGAGTCTTAATTTTCTTGGTCTTTTGCTTCTAAGGACATCTGAGGAGGAAGTTCCTTAAGGATGCCTCTCTGACCTTATTTTTCATCTTTATGCATAAGTCACTAAAAATAATCCTTGTGTGGAGCCACCCTTCATTTTAGAAGGAAGAGAGGGGAGTCTGGCACATCATGTGCTGTAAGCTTCTGTCTGAAACATGGCTATGGAAATAGAAGAGCTGAAGGATGGTCTTAGTCTGCTGAAAGAGAAAGGAAATAACAAGTGCCCGTCAGCAGATGAGTAGATAAAAAAGCTGTGGTATATTTACACAATGGAATACTACACAGCTATAGAAAAGACAGAATTCTTACCATCTGCAGCAGCATGGATGGACCTAGAGAGTGTTATGCTAAGTGAAATAAGCCAGTCAGAGAAAGAAGTATCACATAATCTCACTCATATGTGGAATCTAATGAACAAAATAAACTGATGAATAAAATAGAACCAGAGACACAGAAGCATGGGACAGACTGACAAATTTCAGGGGGAAGGCAGGGGTGGGAGGAACTTATATGCATATATGCATATCCCCTGGACAGAGACAACAGAGTGGTCTGGGAGGGACAGATGTGGGGTGGAGGGTGTCAATGGAGAAAATAAACAAATAAACAAAGGGGACATCTGTAATTCTTTCAACAACAAAAATAAAATTTAGAAGACAGAGAGGGAAATCAGCAATGGTTTGCTTGTACCAAAGGAGGGAAAATAAGCTTTAAAACAGGCATTGGTGTTCTGGGAATAGAAGCATGAAAAAGACAACATAGGGGAGCTCAGACAAGAGTAGAATTTTACATCTATTAGCCCACCACAAAGGAGAGATAAGGCAGGATTTTGACAAAACCCCAAAGCCAATGTTTTTCCTTTGATGTACCTTTATTATTATTCCATGTCTGGGATATAGCAATTTAGTTTGTGATGCTGTATGCTGTGGGTCCTTGGGAGGTGTAAATCCTTAAGGTAAGGCTAGTGTTGCTGCTAGGCAATCAAGTTTGCCAGATGTGCCCAGGAGAACATGCCAATAGCATTCTATTTACGTATAAATATGTATATACTCAACAATTTCCATTTATTGTCCCAAGGATAAAGAAGAACAGTTGCACAATCCACATACTTTTGAGATGCTATCCACCAAATGTTGACATTCTTATCTGTTTTGGAATCACTTCAGTACTCTATAAACTCAGGGGACTGGTGGATAAAAGGCACAGGACACCTGAGTGAGTTTCTATACAAAAGACATCTCCTCATTCACTTCTTTACTCAAATGTCAACTCCTCATAAATGGCTTCCTTATCTAACATAGCCAGTTACTCTTTATTCTCTTATTCTGCTTGGTTTTTATTATTAATATTTGTTACTACTATCCTTAGATGAAATATAGACAGACAACATTTTAGAGGGTACAGACTTTTAAGAGATGTTTTCTTACTCAGGATGGTAGACTTACTGAGGTTGCCCAAATAGTTGTTCTAATACCTCACTCTACTTTGCCTCTGAAGACAGTGCAATCAGTGAAGGTTACTGCTTCCCCTGAGTAATTTGTCTGGCTTTCTCCGTGTCTAAAATGACAAAAAGTTCATGATTCTGTGATTCTACATTCTTCTCAGATAGTAAACCAGAGAACAGAGACCAAGCCATTCTATTCCTGGTTTCACTTCTAACAAACTCCTATTTTCTACTGGATTGACTGATTTTTCACTTCAATTAAGACCTGTCTAATGTTGGCCCAGATCCCTTGGCTTGTTGGGTGACTTCAGACAAAGATCACTGTTGATCCTTGAGGGCGTGTTTTTGGCAAGAAGACCCTTCGCATCCCAGCTCTGCAAAGACTCACTGCACTGTAGACTCTGATATCTTCACAATGCTTTGTGCTGCTTTTTCATCTCTTTCTCATTATCTACACCTGAGGGCAGATGCCAAATGTCCTCCAAGTGACCTCCTCAGACACTTTATAACATGAAATAGCCATTAAGTCACATTGAAACACAGAACAGGTCAGATAAATTTTTTTCCAGGATTCTAAATGTTCTTCTCTGTTGCCATGAACAGCCCAGTAAAAGCCAGCTGTCTTCACAGTAACTCCCAGTCCTCTCCCCTTAATGTGACCATTTAAGAAGTTCAGTTTCTTGGCATTGGCACTGAATATACATGCTTAGCTGGGTGAGAATCCAAGAAGCTACCATGAAAGACTGAGAATCAAGTCACTCATTCAGAAAGGTCACTTAAAAGACCCCTCTTTTTACTGTGAACCTTTTATTGTGAAATATATCACATACGCAAAATATATGTTATGGACTAAATGTTTGTTCATATGATAAAACCTTAGTCCCCACTGTAATGGTATTTGGAGATGGGACCTTCAGGAGGTAATTAAGTGATGAGGGTTGAGATTAGTCATGAATAAGATTAGTACCCTTACAAAAAGAGATAGGAGACAAATGATCTCTCTTTCCATCATTGAAGATACAGCTTTCTTACAGGAAAAAGGCTCTCAACGGGAACCAATTTGGCCAGCATCTTCATCTCAGTCAGACTTCAAGTCTCCAGAAATGTAAAAACAAATTTCTATTGTTTAGGCCACACAGCTTGTGATATTTTTGTTATAAGCAGCCCAATCCCTCTCTCTCTCTCTCTCTCTCTCTCTCTCTCTCTCTCTCTCTCTACACACAAGTTGGCAAAAGCAGGTTTACATTTGTAAGTACACAAAACAGAGTTCATTCTTGCATTATTATTTAATTACTGTATTTATTTGTATTGCAACTCTAAACCTATTTTTGCTACCCCTGTATATATACATATATAAATTAAAATACAATAACATACTCATGTACCATCAGCCAACTTAAGAAAATAGCACATAACTGATATTTTTGAAGCCCCACGTGTGTGCTTCCCTCTGATATTCCCTTTTCTCTACAACCCCCTGCTAGCCCAGAGGTCACCCAAATCTTGTATTTTTAGTTAGTCATCCCTACTTTTCTGTTTTTACCACATATGCATATATCCCAACAAAATATGTTGTTTGATTTTTTTCTGATTTTGCACTTTGTATAAGTGAGTCACACGGTATACATTTATGATTTCCCCCCACTGAACATTTTGAGATTTAACCAGTAGTTAATTTTGTTCATTGCTGTTTAGTATTTTATTTGTGAGTGTAACACAATCTGTTTCTAGATTTTATCTTTGCGGACATTTCGTGCTTTTATAAACAGTACTGCTTGAAATTCTTGTGTGTGGCTCCTGGTATGCATTGCAAGATTTTCTCTAGGCATTAAACTGTAAGAGCCATTAAGGCTGGTCACTTACATTCTGCTCTTGGTTTTCATCAAAGCTCGTGCTCAGATTGCACTTCACTGCCCACTTCATTTAGGTACGGCCATGCTGGACTAATGAATTGTGAGCTGAAGTGATGTGTGACATTTCTGGGCAGGAATTTTGGAAGCAATACGCGCAATGTTCTTTTCCCCTCTTCTACAGAGCCTGGAAGTATTCCACGTGGCAGCTGCTCCATCAGCATGGATCCCTGAGTAAAGGTGACACATAGATCAGGTCTCAGTCAACCCACAATGACCACATATGAGTGAGACAGAAATCTTTGTTGTTTGTTACCCAAAGTATTATCCAGCTCATTCTGATATAGAAATTGGTACCAAGAGTGGATTTGTTTAGTATGCATCTATTCAACTTAAATTATGCCAAGCTATTTTCCAAAGAGGTTGAGCCAATTTTTACATAATTTACTAAAAGTGGATGAGAGTTCCTGTTTTTCCACAGCCTTGCCAAGACATGATATTTCCAGACTATAATTGGATCTGATGGAACCTTGTCCCATTGTTTTGATTTTTATCTTCCTGATAATTAGTGTTATATTTTTGTATGTTTATTAGGCACTTGGATTTCTTTTTCTGTGAAATGCCTGTTTATAATTTGTCTTTATTAATTTATTTTCTGTATCTCTCTCACGTCTGTCTTTTTCTTTCTGGTTCATATAAGTTCTTTAAATCTGCCCTCTGTGCTTCCCTACCCCTTCTTCCTGTCTTATTTTCTTCCTTAGTATTGATTGCTATCTTGATTTGCTTACCACCTTTCTCTCTCAACTAGAATGTAAAGTCCATGAGGTAGGGACCTCCTGGATCTTTTTCACTGGTGAATCTCCAGGGCCTAGAGAAGGGTCCAGCGCACTGCGGGCACCAGGTAACTACTTAAATGAATAAAGGGGAAAAGACAATCACAAGAGTTGACAACAATATCTGAACATTAAGTTTCTTGACCATGGCCAGTTTCCCAAGTAGGCAGATTTTGTCCTGATACCTGCAGACCCTTGAGCTTGATGGACTATGGCCTAACAGGGAGCAGACCTCAAGTTCCAGTCTGAGTCTAAACGTTTAGGAACAAGGAGCGCTAAATGTCTGAGGGCAGGAGATGGATGTCTCATCTCAAATAAAATACCAATTCCTTCCCCTTTTTCTTTTTCTTATTCAGGTCCTTAACTGATTAGATGATGCCCACTCATGTGTTGAGAGCAATTTTCTTTGCTCAATTCATTCATTCAAATGCTAATTTCTTCTGGAGACAGCATTCAGACAAATCCAGAAATCATTTTTACCAGCTACCTGGACATCCACAGCCCAATGAAGTTGTCAAGAAATCACAAGTCTAGCCCTTATCAAGTTGGAATCCATACACAATTTCTTAAGCCATACTTAATTTCCAAATAAAGATAAGAAGATAATTCCACCTTATGTGATAAAACTCTCCTGTGTACTACCAAAAGTGCATTAACGCCTTCCCCTAGAAAAGCAGGTAAAACCCTTGAGGGATATCAAATCTTCTTCTGATATCCTGTGACTTAAACACCATGATGTAAAATTAATGCTATTTAAATACTGACATAAAGTCAATACATTCTACTTACATGAAAAGAAATGAAACAGAAAACAAAGATATTTGATAAATATATCTATATATGCTCACAAGTATATTCAGAACAAAATAAGGAGGAAATACTTATGATAATTACAGTCTATCTTTCTCTAGCTATTCATATGATTGTAGCTGGTATTTACAACTACCTTCTTCTACTGCCTGTTCTGTATTCCCTTTCCCTTTAGCAAGCACCTCTGCTGCTCATGACTTTTTACCTGGTTTAAGCTAAAATCCACTGTCATTCTTCAAGATCCATCTGTCTTCTGCACAGGCCAAATAGAAGAATTGAATGGGGAACTGGAGAAACTCACCACCCCTGCTTCTTTCAAGTGCTCGATAGTGGCACTGATCTCTGTACTCCCTCTCGAGATGCAACATTGCTTTTGATTTGTTATTTTCTTAGGTAAAGGCAGTTAAAATGGCTTCCACTTGGCTTTCACCACCTGACATTCGTAAGTCCCTACTCTGACGGGGGGGCCACGGTAACATTTGGGGTCTCTTGGAATCAGAGCTAGTTCAGAGTCAATGCCCAGTAGTCTCCAAGGTGTGATTATTTTCTTCCCTCCAATGTATAGTTTCTCTGGTAAAGGCCATAGACAGTCCCTTTGGGAAAGTTGGGAGAAAGATGAACAGAATACATTCTTAGTAATGTACCTGGGTCTTTATCCAGGTATCCCAGCCTTCCTTTCTTCATTCAAGGCTAAAAATTGGCTCAAATCTGAGAATTTATTAAGGGGCTGTAACTCTGTTTTCATTATCTGAGTTAGATTTTTGTTCATTTAACTTAGAACCTTTATGTTTATATAGATCACAAAAGAATTTAGTAGGTTTTCTATTTCATTTCTGGCAAAACCATGAGTAACAAATGAAAGCCATAGGTCGATGCATGTCAGAGTATCCTGATTGCTGCTTTGACTCTGCTGTCCATTGTGGTAAGCTGGCCACTGAGTGCCACCACGTGGCCCCTGCTACCCGGGATCCAGTTGCTGCCTTTGCGTTCAGGTTTCCAGTTAGGTCACTGCAGTTCCCACTACAGCGTGTGGCCTGCAGAGATGAGCAATCACAGAGCTCTGCAAGGGGCTCCGTTCACCATTTACTGCTCAGAGTACTGCACCTTCCCCATAGGAGGGAGTAGGTTTCACATGACAAGCCCACTCTAACATTCCACTGTCCCTAAGCCTCTGTAACCCTTCCCCTACATTAAACCGAGAGGTCAAGCATTTTCATTCACTCGCAATGGACCATCTTTTGGTCCATGTTTCAGCCAACCAACTACACAACCGGTTAAAGCCTTTTCTAACTTCCCAAGCTCCAACATTAAATGCAGAATCTCTGCTTTATGGGCCCATATTAGTAAATCTAACCCAACTCAACCTAATCTTTCTTTCATTATTATCTCACACTCTGTGTATCCATTCCCTCACATGCTCCCTTGATTTCTGCTTGTATAAAGTAGAAAATTCAGGTAGTTATTTTGGATTATCTTCTCATGTATCATACTTTGTAATTCACCTTTACAGGACTGCTAGGGAATGTCTAGTTATAGGTCTAAAAGCAAAAAAAAAAAAAAAAAAAAAAAGTGGTGGGCATGGGTCCTAAAGAAAATCAGCCTTGCTTTGCGTGGCAACTGCCTCACAGATAGAAAATTCATCTGAGTGATTATATATTATCAAAGCCATTACTGTTTCCTCAGGTAATGCAGGGTTAAAACCTTCAGATGGAAATGCAGAAGCAAATACCACTGTGTGTGGAGAGTCCTATGGATGGAAAGGCCACTATTACTAGGAGTAGGGAGATCACTTCCCTTGTTGTTGGGGAGACCTCTTTTTCTGAAGGTGAGAGGGCACTTACATTGGGGATGGGGAGACTTCTTCCCCTGGCAAAGAAGACTTCTCAGACCTTAGAGGCTCAATGTCCCCAGCTTCATCAGTATTTTCCCACACATGCCCACCCAAATTACAGAATCTTTCCCAATAAATGGCCTCATTACCATCACATAGGAAATTCATCTGTGCAATTATATATTACTAAAGCCATTCAGGAAACAGACTATTGCTTTAATCCAACTCTTAACAAGTTCACATAGAGACTTTTCATATAAAACAGCACTGCATTTTTCCAGTTATAGAAAGAAATAAACCTAAAAACCCCTCTTGTGGTTTATTTTAGCAAGCCCTATGACAGACAAGTTTATAAAAGTTTTTCTTCTCTTTTCTTTAACTATTTCCTTACCGAGATATCAGTAGTTAAATGTATAAATGCCCTCCTAATTCAGGTACTGTAATAATATCCCTTATTAGGCGAAGTTCTCCTAAAGGAGTTAGGTTAAAAGTTAAAAGATTTTAAGTCTTGAGAACCTAGGAAAGTTGTTAGGATGCCTAGTACAGCCTCTGAGCACAGCCTTCAACTTTGTTGAAAGTTTTGAGTTTAGTAAAAATATTCATTGTAGCTGTTTCAGCATCTTGGTATTATAAAGATATTAATTATCTCATCCTATATAATAAAAGGGTAATATGCAAGTTGACCCTAACAGCAGAATGACTGGTCACTATGACACACACTGACCACCAGAGGGCAGACGCTCAATGCAGGAGCTGCCCCCTAGTGGTCAGTGCACTCCCACAGGGGACCTCTGCTCAGCCACAAGCCAGGCTGCCAGCTGCCAGCACAGCTGTGGTGGTGGGAGACTCTCCCACCTCCTCAGCAGCACTAAGGATGTCCAACTGAAGCTTAGGCCTGCTCCCTGCTGGCATGTGGACATCCCCCGAGGGCTCCTGGGCTGCCAGAGGGATGTCTGACTGCCAGCTTAGGCCCAATCCTCTGGGCCGCAGGCCTAAGCCAGCAGGTAGACATTATCCGAGCGGTCCCAGATTATGATAGGGCACAGGCCGGGCTTGGCTGAGGAACCCCCCCCCCCGAGTGCACAAATTTTTGTGCACTGGGCATCTAGTAAACTAATAATTTTGTTGTAACAGTTTGTTATCATAAAGATGTTAATTCTCTTATAAATTAACATTTATTTATGGTTTCATTTTGTAAATCTTTTAAATGAGGTCTAATTTATATACAATAAAGTTCATAAATCTTATGTGCAGAGCTACCAGTAGATACATTTTTAGGCAACTATGCACTATGTAACCATCACACAAATCGATATAGAACATTCTGTTGCTCAGAAGTTACCCTCATGCCCCTTCCTAGTCACTGACCTTCTGCAGAGTTAACCACTATTTTGAGTTCTAACACCATAGATGAGTTTCACCTGTTCTTGAACTTCATATAAATGAATCAAGCAGTATATACTCTTCTGTGTTTGATTTCTTTCACTCATGATGTTTTTTATTCGTACACATTTTCTTTTATTCTTGTTGTTGTTTTTTATTTATTTTGCAGTGTAGCATTCCATTGTATAAATATATTATGATGTTTTCCATTCTCCTCTTGATGGACATTTGGGTCATTTCCAGTATTTGACTATTAAAAAATAAAGCTGCTATGAGTATTTTTGTACATAGCTTTCAGGGGGAAAAAGCCATTAATTTCTTTTGGATATGTATCGAAGAGTAGAATGTTTTCTAAAGTGGTTGAGCCAGTTTTTCAGTAATATGTGAGAATTACAGTTGCTCCACAGCCTCACCAACACTAGATATTGTCAATTTTTAAAAATTGTAGCTCTCCTGATAGATATGAGTTAATATCTCATTGTGGTTTAAAGTTGTATTTCTATGATGACTAATCATTTTAGCGATTTTGTATGCTTATTGGTTGTGTTTTTTGAAAAGTACACGTTCCAGCCTTTTACCATTTTTATTGATACTTTGTCTTTTTATTAGTTGTAAAAAGTTCTTTAAATATTCTATATATAAGACTCTGTATTGCAAATAATTTTGGTCTGTGGATTTCCTATTCACATATACAATAATTTATCTGAGGCCACACAGATAGTCTTCAATTTAAAAAGTTCTTAATTTTAATAAAACCAATAGTATGTCTCTTAGTTCTTTCACTTTATGATTAGTACCTCTTGTGTTAACTTTAACAATCACGGCTAACCTCAAGGTCATGAAAATAGTTTCCTATCTTATCTAAAGCTTAATTTATTTTTACTTTCCACTAAGAAGCTAACAATCTGATCTACTTCAAACTAACTTTTGTATATGATTTGATATAGAAGTCAAAGGTTTTTCTTTTGCTTTTGCTTAGCGCTATTCTATCTCAAAAGACTATCTTTTCTCCTCACTGAATAGAAGTGGTATCTTTTAGTAAATCAAATAACCATATATGTATGTGCCTATTTCTGGTGTCTCTGTTCTGTTGTTCTATTTGTCTAGCTTTGCACCAACACCAAGATTTTTAACTACTATAATATATCTTTATAGTAAGTCAAAATCTAGAAGAAGAAGACCTTCAGATTTGTTCTTTTCCAAGACTGTCTTGGCCATTTATCTCCTTTACATTCTCTCACATACAGTTTAGAATCATGCCTGCCAACACACACACACACACAAACACACACACACACACACACAACCAGGCTTTTGATTAGGGCTACTTTGAGTTCAAAAATCAATTTGAGATGAATTGACAACTTATTTATGTTAAATCTTCCAATCCATTAACATACAATATCTCTCCATTTATACTCCAGATTTTCCTTAATTTATCCAATGTTATTTTTAATAATATAGAAATCTCACACATATTTTATTAGATTTATCCCTAGGTATTTGATGCTTTGATGCTTTTATAAATGCTGTTGTTTCAAAACTGTTAGCAGCTACTACATAGAAACACAATTGATTTTTATGCATTGACTTTGTATTCTGCAGTATTGCTAACTGCACTCATCTAATCTAATAAAAGAGTAATCCTATCTAATAATAGAGTAATATGCAAATTAGGCATCACTCTGTGACAAAGATGGCTACTCCCACAAGATGGAGGCACCCAGTCCTGCTCAGCCCTGCCACTGGTCAGGCCTGTTAGCCAGGCAGGCAGTGGGGGAGGGAGAGCCTGAGGGGCAAAACACATGATCAGAGCGGGCTGAGGGTCCCCTGCCCAGGCCAGAGGCCTTTGCCAGAGGCCTCAGGAATGGGCAAGGGCAAGGCCAGTGATAAGAGGGGTATAGGGTGCCCTACCCAGGCATGAGGCCTGGGCCAGAGGTCTCAGGCCTGGGCAGGGGCAAGGCCAGAGATCGCAGGGGCCTAGGTTCCGCAGAGCCAGCTATCAGAGGTGCAGGGGCGGAGCCTGTGATGGCAGGGGTCTGGGCACTGGTGGAGCCGGCAAAGCAGGGGTCTGGGGTCCCCTGCCCAGGCCTGCAGCCTTGGCAAGAGGCTGCCAGTGGCGCAAGGGCACAGGCGGCAATGGCAGGGGGCAGGATCAGAGCCGGTGATCACAGAGGCCTGGGCTCTGTGAAGCTGATGATATGAAGGGTTTGGTGGTCTTCTGCCCAGGCCTGCAGCCTCAGGCAGAGGTTACAGGCCTGGACAGGGGTGGAGCTGGGATTGGAGGAGCAGGGGTGGAACCAGTGATCAGAGTGAACTACAGAGGAAACACCTGTTCTTACTGCTCATTGGCTAAGCTCCCTGTATGCCACTGGTAATATTCTTAGTAACTTGAGTAATAAGAATCCCTAAAGGTGATCTAGGGTTTTTTACCTCACTCCTGGAGAAAAAAATGAGGGTCCACTGCTGGAGGGCTAAGAAATGTCGTATCCTGCCCTAGCTGGTTTGGCTCAGTGAATAATGCCTCAACCTGCTGACTACAGGGTCTGGGTTCTATTCTGACCAAGGGCATGTACCTAAGTTGTAGGCTCCTCCCTGGCCAGGGTCCAGGTCAGGTCTCATGCAGGAGGCAACCAATCAAAGTGTTCCTCTCACTTTGATGTTTTTGTCTGTTTTTCCCTTCTATTCCACATTCTCTAAAAATGAATGGAAACATATCCTCAGGTGAGGAAAAGAAAGAAAGAAAGAATGAATGAATGAAATAAAAAAGAAAGAAAGATCATATCCTATGAAAGACACATATTGAAAATGCCTAAAGAAAGTGGTCATTTTTTCATGGTGAAGGGAGTGGAGTCCGTGTTGATGAAAACACCTTGGTGGCTGCGATGACTGGCAGTGGCTGCAGTAGCGGGGTGATGGGTCTGGTGGCTTTCCCTGATTAGCCTGGTTGCCTCCCACAAAGGGAGGCCATACTGCAGCTTAGGCCCGCTCCGCAAGGGGATCAGGGAGTAGGCCTAAGATGTCAGTAGGACACCCCCTGAGGGCTCCTAATATGTGAGTGGGGGCAGGCTGGGCTGAGGAACCCCCCACCCCAGTGCACGAATTTTGTGCACTGGGCCCCTGGTCTAATCTAATAAAAGAGTAATATGCTAATTGCATCACTCTGCTACATCCCAAGACATGCCCACCAGCCAATCAGAGTGACTATATGCAAATTAACCCACCAAAATGGCAGCTGGCAGCCACAGAGATAGAGCAAGCAGGAGGCTTCATTCCCTGATGATGGAGGAAGCTGCCTGCCTAGGCTGGCTGTCGCCTCTGCTCCGGCAACAAACTTTCAATTATAGAAGATAAATAAACCCCAGATACCTGCTTCCAGCCAGCGTTGCTTGGAGCTTGGGTCACTGGGGGCTGTGGCCAGCCATCAGCCCCTCACCTAGGCTGGCCAGGCACCCCAGCAGAGACCCCCCACCCTGAAGGGTCTGAAAACGGCCCTCAGCTCCTCACCCAGGTTAGCCAGGAACCCCAGTGGGACCCCCACCCTGGTCCAGGACACCCTTCAGGGCAAACCAGATGGCCCCCACCCATGCACCAGGCCTCTATCTTATATAATAAAAAGGTAATATGCAAATTGACCCTAACAGCAGAACGACTGGGAATGACTGGTCACTATGATACACACTGACCACCAGGGGGCAGACGCTCAATGCAGGAGCTGCCCTTGGTTGTCAGTGCACTCCCACATGGGGACCTCTGCTCAGCCACAAGCCAGGCTGATGGCTGCCAGTACAGCAGTGGTGGTGAGAGCCTCTCCTGCCTCCTCAGCAGTGCTAAGGATGTCTGACTGCAGCTTAGGCCTGCTCCCTGCTGGCAAATGGGCATACCTCAAGGGTTCCCAGGCTGCCAGAGCGATGTCTGACTGCCAGCTTAGACCCGATTGCCCAGGGAGCTGGCCTAAGCCAGCAGATGGACATCCCCCGAGGGGTCCCAGATTGGGAGAGGGCACAGGCTGGGCTGAGGGACCCCCCTGAGTGCACAAATTTTTGTGCACTGGGCCTCTAGTTATTAATAATAGTCTATAGGTTCTTTTGGATTCTTCATGAAATAATCATATTATCTAAGAATAAAAAGGTTTATTTCTTCCTGCTAGTCCTCATGCCTTCTGGATTTTTTTTTTCTTCTCTTGCATTATTGCTCTGGCTAGTTCCTCCAGTACAATGATGCATAGAGGTATTGGCAGTTAACATCCTTGTCTTGTCAGTCGTGGGGGGGTGGGGGAGGAAGGGTCTTCAGTATTTTCTGCTGATTGAGTACAGTGATCCTCTGTGACCCTCTCAGTGAAGGCCAGACTCAGTGAAAGAAGAAATGCAAATTCTTTTCACCAACACAAACAGCTGGTAACAGGGCCTTCATCCTGGCCAGGGCTCTGGGTGAAATGTAAGAAATAACAACCACATGCCTGTACTCCTATAAGGTTTAGCTTGAGTTTAAACTACCTACATGGTGTAGAAAGCCCCTTAAATAGAAACCACCTTAGCAGTTGATCACTGGGACAATTAGCATAATTACACGCTAAGCCTATTCAAAGGGACACATGCTGGCCCATGGGCACAAGATTTCCGTAGATAAAGTCCCCCTGAGGATGTACTGACAATCGGAAGTAACAAAGCCTCGGAGAAAAATATCCAACAGGAACAAGAGTTTTCAGACAGAAAGAAATAAAATATGTACATCTTCAAGAACTATAGATAATACAATCTGATAGACACCTAGAAGTAAGCATGCTATAAATAATGTAAAGTTGATTAAGTCCATTCAATATGTGCAACTGGGAGAGAAAAAGGGAGAACAACACTAAAATTTTCATCTTAACACAGCAGTGAGTCAATAAGCACTTTTTTTTTCACTCCTGAATTGAGTTAGATAATTAATTGTCATTTAAGTCTCACAGCTCCAGCATTCCCCAGCATCCTGTGTGGCCTCGCTATTTAATCACGGACGGTCCTCTGAGGAGGCTATCATCCAGGAAGGGAGCTGCAATTCTATCCCTGGAAAACCATCTTCTCTCACTGGCCTATTTTTTAAAGAACCAATGCATGTATCCTAAAAACATGACTATATTCCATTTAAATGGATTTCTAGAGATTATATTCAAATCCATAGTGTGCATTAAAAGCACTCACTAACATGGAAATAGTTCAACAACATAATGTTGCATACAAAAAGCAGATGGCATAGCAGCATGTATAATATAAACCTGCCTATGTAAAGTTAGCTTTCTGTGGATCCAGAAAGCCATATGGTAGTACTCACACAGAGGGCTGGAAGAGTGTTCACCAAAACGTTCATAGTGGGTGGTAGGATTTCCAGAGATTTTTTTTGCTCTCATTTTTGTATCTTTTCAGTTTACTTGAACTCTTACAAACAGAAAAAATTAACTAAAAAATTAAAGGCTTAAGGTAAAATTTGTTTTTAACTATTATTTTGGAGTTGTGGGCACCTTTTGGTTTAGAAAGAGTAACTGGTAAGCAGTCAGAATTACTGCTGCAGGATTTTATGTTTAATGAGAAGGTATAAACCATTGATGGAAGTTAGGAACAACAGCTCTACAGCTTCAAAGACCTAAAATCTCCGTAGGTTAAGCCTCTATTTCTGTTTAGCTCTTGGAAAGAGAAGCTGCATAGTTGATGGATGCATAGGGGGCGGAGGGGGGGCGGGGGGGAACAGGACAACAGGGGCCACCATAACCCTGAGGTGTGGTGGGGTCTCATCTCCAAGTTTACCCAAAACACAGTTAACACAGTTCCCTACAACCAAGATCCTTAGCAACATTTTGAGCAAGTAGCCGTTCAGCCTTTGTTTGAATAGAATTAGAAATTTATCATCCCACAAGCAGGTTTGATTTGCAGATGGCACAGGTTGGTTGTTTAGCTGATCATCCTCTATGCAATCTTGTTTCTGCTCCCTGTGCCTACGACCTTCCGTCCCAGAGCTGGAAAAAAGCCCTACGTCTCTCACAGGAGAGTCCTGCAAACATGTGGAGATATACCTCAGGATTCAACCCTCCACCTTCTTTCCTGAACAAGGTCTCATTATCCAAGGCAAATATTTGAAACCCTGGTCATAAATCCTCTGCACATAATCCAGTTTATTTGTCTGGATAGCACAAAATAAAGCAATACTGTCATCTCTCTTTTTTCGTAGGCGCATTGTTTCTAATTCAGACTAAAATCACATTAGTTGGGGAGTGGGTCAAGTCTTCTTTCATCTCTGATTACTTACACTGATCTTGTCACTAAAAAATCTTATTGATAAGTGATGGTACTCAGTCTTATCTCTTCTACAGTTATGTAGATGGTTCTTTTAATTCTAATGATTGCCTTCCATTGATCTCTATTAAATATTTTATATTAGAACTAGGCATGATTCTTTTGAATACTGTGCTGAGTCTGTCATTTGATGTTTTCTATATTCCCCATTTTTGTGACATCTTTAAATTCACTACATATGCCCTATCTTCATCCAAATCACTGATGAAATGTTGAGCTTGTGAGCAATGGATGGATTTCTAAAGCATTAACCAATTATTTCATTCTTTTTTATCCTTCTACTTAGGGATCTACTTAGGTTTCTTGTGCATGTGGATTTATCTACTTACCATCGTGCCTGGTGCCTAGGAGGCTGACCTGCATGGACAGTCTCCCTGGCCTCTGTTCTGTAGGTAGTTTGGCCAATAAGTGACACCAGCTGAAATTTCAAGGTGAAGATAGAGGTGGAGTAATGCCTCTTCGCCAGGTTGCTATAGCTTGGCTTTGTTCGTCTATTAAACCAGCAGTTTTCAACCTGTGGGTCACGACCCCTTTGGTGGTCGAACGACCTTATCACAAGGGTCACCTAAGACCATCCTGCATATCAGATATTTACATTATGATTCATAACAGTAGCAACATTGCAATTATGAAGTAGCAACGAAAATAAATTTAGTGTTGGGTCACAACATGAGGAATTGTATTTAAAGGGCCAGAAGGTTGAGAACCACTGTAGCAAATTTCCTATCAGAGCTCTATACATGAGCTTTCTCCACCTTCTGGTAACATCTCCTTACCTTCGCCTTTCAGACACCAGGTGATAACAATTCTCCACTGTTTCTAATCTTTAGGCACTGCACCATTTTTTGTGGTTTCCCTAAAATATACCCCATCTCCACAAAGTCCTTTTTTTATAAATCCTCACTGGAGGACATGTGGACATGTTTAGGGAGAGGCAGGGAGGGAGGGATGGAGAGAGGGAGAGGGAGAGGGAGAGGGAGAGGGAGAGGGAGAGAATTTCGTGCACCGGGCTCCTAGACTATATATCTCTCTATATGTAATAGAGAAATAAGCTAATTAGACTGGGACATCAGAAAGGGCCACAACCGAACTGGAGAAAGTTGTGGTAAGCAGCATGGGAGTGGGGCGGAACTGGGGACTGGCTTCCTTAGTAGTCCTGCAGAGTCAATGGCAAAATGACAGGCCAGACACCAATGGACCAGTGCTGCACTAATGATCCCGACAGTGCTGCAGTCCTCCCTTGAACTGGCTCCCTTAGTGGTCCTGCACTTTGAATCCAAAGAGGAAGGCCAAGCACCAACAGACCAGCACTGCTGGCACTTGAATGTGAACAGGCAGAAGGAAAAAAGACCTTCAAGGCCTGTCCAAGACGGGTTTGCGTTTAAAACAAGCAGGGTGAGGAGAAACAAGATGGCGGCATAGGGTAGACACCGTAAATGCAGCCGTGAACAACTATTTCAGAAAAACCTCGAAAAGAACACACAGACACCACTCATACCCACAGGAAGGCTGGCTGAGTGAAAATCCTACAACTAGAGAAGAGTCTGAGACTCAGAGGAGTGGCGGAAGCAAAGTACAGAGGTACGGAGGCGCGCGCACGGGCTCGGGGAAGGTCACGGTTCTTTTCCAAAATGGAGAGAGCCACAAGCTCCCAGCGGCTCTGAACTCCAGTTCCAGGCGAGTTTCTGAGGCCCCACAGACACCCAGAGTAGGGGGACTGACTGGCACCAGGAGGAAATCCAAAACGGGTTTCTCTCAGTGTTGCTTGCAGCAATTACCGTGGAACACAGAGACCTGGTATCTCTCAGCGCAGCGCTGAAAAGCGCCATAGCTGTTTGCTCCGCCCCGCCCGGCGAACTCCCGGAGGCCCCACCCCTCCCAAGCTAACTCAACACCTCCTTAAAGATACAGTAGCCAGCCCCACCCAGTGGCCAGAGTGGGACTAACCTAAACAAAACAGATCCACAAGGAACACACTCGGGGCAGATGCAGTGAGCATAAAAGCTCCACTGAAACAACTCTTGCCCCATAAGGGTGTCTCCAGCACAGAAATTCTCCCACT
>PVJC01035273.1:0-18254 GCA_004026665.1 Murina feae
GCCTGCTTTAAGGTTCAACTGTATTACCCTCAATGTCTTGACCTCTGAGTCTAAGACAGAGCCTTATGTATGACCTCTGTATTATAAATGTTTGGTTTGAAAAGCAGGCCTGTCAATACCAGCTATGGTTCCATGAAAGGGTGTTTGTTAGCTATGGGTCATGATTATGCCATGGGGCTGACATGGCATCTGACTTCTTAGCAAATCCCTAGCTCATAAGGACATTATGATAAGGATCATCTTATTCCTCCCTGGCTTCTGCACTCCTCCTAATAATTTTCATCTCAATAAAGGAGAGGGAATTGGGAGCAGATGACTCATTACAACCATATAGATCTGTGATGTGCAGCATAGGGCTCTGAAACAGCTTGAGGTGGCCTACTCTACATCTATTATCCTCTTACTGCTTTTCACAACATGGAATTCAGCCACATTGTGGGAAATATGTTAAGACCAATTCTGAGCACTTGGTAGAAATTGCACAAAAGCTTGAAACTTCCTCCCTCCCCGTGGAAGAAGGCAGCCAAAGTTAAGAGAAAATAATTATTCTACTCCACCCAAAGTCCATCCTAGCTTTCAGGCAGAAATTGGTCTGTATGAACATTACAGAAGTGTCTAAGAGTCCAGGCCTGCTAATGAAGCTGTGCACTGTGTGAGAGCACGTAGTCAAGAAAGGGGATGGATATGCACCCTAGAATGTGGTTGTAAGCATCAAAGGTGGGAGCTAGTTTTTCTTGGCACATAGGTGCTGGTTCCTAGCCACAGCTTGTGCTCACAGGGATCCAGTTTACACACAGATGACCAATAGGTGTGTAGTAGTAGACCTGGGCACATGATTTATGTACTGAGTGCAAAATTAAAGTGTGGGGCCTCTTGTTTAAAAATTATTAAGAGTTTCAAGCCATCCACATTGGAGCATTAAATCAAGAATGGGGCCTGTGCAAGCACACTGGTCAATGGAACCGGCTGCATGTGGCAGCCATGATGGTAGTTCAGTAAATTATTTCACTTCTATCATGAAAAATGAGGGACACATTCAAACTGAGTCCACATAGAATTGGAAACAGGATTATTCCATTTTGTTCTTAAGTCAGAGGCAGCATCTCCAGAGCTAAGTTTTTTTAAAAATATATATTTTATTGATTTTTTTACAGAGAGAAAAGGAGAGGGAGAGAGAATTAGAAACATCAATGAGAGAGAAACATTGATCAGTGGCCTCTTGCACACTCCCTACTGGGATGTGCCCGCAACCAAGGTCCATGCCCTTGACTGGAATCGAACCTGGGACCCTTGAGTCCACAGGCTGACGCTCTATCCACTGAGCCAAACCAATTAGGGCAGAGAGCTGAGTGTTAAGATGGCATATTTGGAGTCAAGCTGGCAACTAGAAATACTGAGTGATGGAACATGCTCCTGTGGCCACAGTCTTCTGGGAACTGTGGGCAAGATAGGGATGTATGTCTGGTTGTTGATACCTTAGAAGGAATTACTGCATTAGATGAGTAGGCTAGGTATGGATTAATGTAGTTTTAAAAAATATTTTTATTTTGACATAACTTCAGACTTTCAGAAAAGTTGTAGTATAACACAACGAATTCCCTGAAACCATATGTTGATATTCTTCAAATGTTAACATTTTACCACATTTGCTTAGGCATTCTCTTTCTCTGTTTATCTACATACTAGAGGTTCGGTGCACAAAAATTTGTGCACCTGAGGGGGAGTCCCTCAGCCCAGACTGTGCTCTCTCACAGTCTGGGACCCCTTGGGGGATGTCCACCTGCTGGCTTAGGCCCGCTCCCCGGAGGATCAGGCCTAAGCTGGCAGAAAGACATCCCTCTGGAAACCTGGGAGCCCTCAGGGGATGTCCACTTGCCAGCAGGAAGCAGGCCTAAGCTTCAGTCGGGGACATCCTTAGCTCTGCTGAGGAGGCAGGAGAGGCTCCCATCACCACTGCTGTACTGGCAGCCATCAGCCTGGCTTGTGGCTGAGCAGAGCTCTCCCTGTGGGAGCACACTGACCACGGGAAGCTCCTGCATTCAGGGTCTCCCCCCTGGTGGTCAGTGTGTGTCATAGTGACCAGTCATTCCCAGCGGTTCTGCTGATAGGGTCAATTTGCATATTACTCTTTTATTATATAGGATAGAGGCCTGATGCATGGGTGGGGGCTGGCTGGTTTTCCCTGAAGGGTGTCCCAGATCAGGATCAGGGTGGGGGTCCCGCTGGGGTGCCTGGCCAGCCTGGGTGAGGGGCTGATGGCAGTTTGCAGACTGTCCAAAGCCCCAGTGACCCAAGCTCCCAGCAAGGCTGGCTAGAGGCAGGTATCTGGGGTTAATTTATCTTCTATAATTGAAAGTTTGTTGCCTTGAGCAGAGGCCACACCCAGGCCAGGGCAAGCGGGAAGTTTGGCTTCCTTTATCGCTGGGGCAACCAAGCCTCCTGCTGGCTCTAGCTCTGTGGCTGCCGGCCACCATCTTGGTTGGGTTAATTTGCATATAGTCACTCTGATTGGATGTTGGACATGGCTTGGGAACATAGCGGAGATGCAGTGAATTTGCATGTTTCTCTTTTATTAGATGTGTTTGAATATAGACAATTGTGGTCTATATTTTGGCTTGTTAAAGATTAAGTTGCAGATGTGATACTCTTTTTCCCTAAATACTTCATTGTGTATGTCTTTAAGAAAACAAAGATAATTTTACATAACTGTAGAATAACTATTAAGAAATTAACATTAGCCCTGACCTGTTTGGCTCAGTGGATAGAGCGTCAGCCTGCGGACTCAAGGGTCCCCAGTTCGATTCTGGTCAAGGGCATGTACCTTGGTTGTGGGTACATCCCCAGTAGGGGGTGTGCAGGAGGCAGCTGATCAATGTTTCTCTCTCATCGATGTTTCTAACTCTCTATTCCTGTCCCTTCCTCTCTGTAAAAAATCAATAAAATATATTTTTAAAAAAGAAATTAACATTAATAGAATACTATTACATAATCTAAAGACCTTATTCACATTTCATTGATTGTTCAGTAATGTCCTTTATAACAATAACAAAAATCCTAGAGCATGGCTTGCAACCAGTGGAGAGTTTCTGTAGCCTCCTTTAATCCAAACAATGCCTGCCTTCTTTGTCCTTCATTGCACCGTGTTTCTAAAATGTAATTGTCAGTTATTTTTCATAATGTCCCTCATTAGAACATGTAAAAAGGAAATAACAACCACCTAGAAGGGCCTCCCACTGACCAAATTGGGACAATTTGACCATCGAAATAAGTGATACTGAGGTATTATAACTCATTAAATAAGAACCCATGAATCTTGGAGTGCCCTTACAGCTGGTAGAGGGGACACTGCCCAATTCATAAATTGCTTAATAAAGTTAATCAGGATTGCTGGGGGATAAAGAATCTATGACTCTATACTCACATGTTTGTTTTCTTTAATTAATGAATGGGTGAATATGTAAATAAATGAGGGCAAGGGAGAGCTCTTGCTTACAGTAGAATACATGAATAAATGTAGAAGTAATGAAGGAAAAGGAAAATTATGATTTAGCCTCTATCATAATATAAATTGATTCAGACAAGCATTGTAGATGCTAAACCTAGTGGATAAAAGTTCCAGGAGTAACAAGATGTTTACATAATCCACAATATACTGGTAAATTATAGAGGGGGAATTAGTAATGTTGCAGTAGAAAATCCTGCTATATATCACTTTAATCAAATGATTGGAGTTGATATTATCAGCAATGGGGGCAAATCTATAGCATATGTCTCCTGATGTGGTGAACTGAGAAGTCTGTAGATATCCCTTCCAAAAATGTCTACTGTATATTTAACCACAGAAAAGCACTGAAATGACCTCAATTGAGAAGCATTTTACATAATAGGCCATTTTTAACTACACACATCTCTCTCAAAATGCTAGCCTCGTGTGGAACACTGCTGGGTATTCTGGGAAATAAGAAGGCACAAGATAGACATAGTACATTTTTCTGAAGCATCAATTATCTCTGTAAAATATAAACATGAGTGCAGAGTGGGGTGGGATGCAAACTTTTCTTGAATTGGGAAGATGCAGCTTGGAACTTTAAAGCCATTTATTTTGTGCATGCCACATCATTTTAGGCTCTGCCTGTAAATGTCTTGAGGATGTGAATTTATTTCGCTCTGCCAATATGGGCACTTCAGTAGAAAGCATGAGAAACACTGAACTATAAACAATGGTGAAACTATGAACAGAGTAGAATGATCTGTTTGGAATTGATATAAATTGTGCTACCTTTGCTTACCATGTACACAATTGAGTACATCAACCTTAAAGATGAGAACTACTAGGTAGAATCACATCTCTTTATGATATATTCTTCTGCAGATGATGAAAAGAATTTCCCCAAATAATTTCCTTCATGTTATTTATTGCCAACCATTATTTTACCAAGAAGAATTTGCAGAAATATGGCCACAACCTTTTAAGGAAATTACAACTAAATCCAGCCTGCCATTCTTGTGCTAAAATAAACTTTAAACTTCCTGAAAAATGGCCACTTCTATAAAAAATCTCAGTGAAAGCTTATCATGGAAGAAGGTATAGATTTTACTTCGATTTCACTCTCATTTTCCCCACTAAAGAAGCATTCTCACAGATAATGCAAGCAGATGTTAAGCCAGAAAAACAAAAACAAAACTTATCTTTGATAAACTTTGAGGATTTCTTGAGCCTGGTGATATTTCTAAATCAGTTTAATATCTGACCAGCAGAGTAAGCAAAGTCAAGAGTGTGCATTTTGGATATTTGTGAAGTGGTACAGGAGTGCTTAGAGGTGGAAGTGTCGGCCATCTGTGAATAATTACCTACCATGTCCTAGGTAGCACAACAATAAAATTCCATCCCTCCCATTGAAGAGTTTATAGCCTAGTGAAGGGATATACTGATGAACAAGTCTTTTTGATTGAGCATGGTTAATGGAAAGCACAGTGTATTTTAGGGGCCCACAAAAGAGACAGTTTACTCATCCTTGAAGTCTAAGATGCACTTTCTGAGCTAATTCCTAAGGAAGAAGGGGGGCTACTGGTTTAAAGAATGTGTACAAGTTAAGGAGAGAATTTGAGTAAAAGCACAGAATGATGGAACAGTATGGGAACTACATGGATTTATGTGAGGAAATAAGGAGATGAGGCTACCAGGGCAAGTAGATGGGTCGGATTATGGAGGATGTTTGCATTCTCTCAGAGTTTATGTGGTCTGGGGCCACTGAAGTGTCATAAGCAGGGCAGTGATGGCAGTGATGTGATCATAGTTTCAAAGCCCCCCACCCTTCCATTTACCATAGCCAGAGAGATTTCAGAGGAACAAGACTCAAGGCAAAGAAGCTTTATGCCCATCTATGAGGCCGCTGATGGGAATTGAACTTTTGCAGGGACAGTTGTAGGTTGAAGAGGAGGTGGCAAATTTGAGGTCCCAAGAAGGCAGAATTATCAAGTGTCTGTGGCTGCTTGGCTGTGGAGCTGAGGGAAGGGAATGTAGTTTTTGATCATGGTATGTGTGAACTACCCTTGGAATGACTATTCAGGGAACGGTTTCATCATGCTGTTGCATCTTTGAGCCTGAAGCCCAGGCATTAACATCAAATTCAGAACCGAGAGTCATTGCCAAGTAGGTAGTCATTAGGATAGTAGATCTTCATCAGGAAGGTCGGAGATGTAGGGTTTTATCAGAATGGCTTACAGTGTTTCCCCATACTATACATTCTCCCAAACTGCTGGTGAGGACAGAAGGGGAAGCAGGGCCATGAAATTCTGTGAATGGTTAAGTGGAGGGTGGGGGCAAAAAAAAGGGGAAACCATGAAGAAGACTGAGGGGGAAAAGTTGAAGGGGTGCTGGGAGATCCGAGGGGGACCAGAGGTTTTCATAAAGGAATAGAAGGTCGGTAGTGTCATTGTCACCATAAGGTTAAGGTAAGAAGTGAAAAGGATCAATGAGATTTGGAAACATGAAGGCCTCCATGGACCTGGGCAAAGCAGCATAGTGAGGTTCTAGAGGATCTATAGGGATCATTGGGACAAGAGAAAGCAGAGATGGAATGGACAGCCATTTCCAAAAATTTGACTGAAGGAAGAAAAGCTTAAATGGTAGCTGGAGTTAGCTATTTGAGGAAGAGATCGTGATTTAATACAAGCATGAAGATTAGGTGGGCTCAAAGGAGTGGGAGAAAGAGTGCATAAGTAAATGTCAGAATGTTATCCAACAATCAAATTCCTCCCTCACTCTTGGGGTACCACTGAAATAAGAATTTTCAGAAGTCCCATGGGAGAATAAAATGTGGAAAAAGACTTTATTTGCATGAAATTACATTCCTTGGGTTGCAAAGTCCCCTACTTCTTAAGCTGGTCCTGAAAAAGGTATAACTGGGGTCCCAGGAGAGCCAAAAGCAAGGCCAGTGTCCAGAGCTTCTGTTCCATGTTGCAACTGGGTGTAGTTTCGCATCCAAGCTAATTAAGGTCCATTAGTCCTTTGTGGGAGTCCCACATGGCCGTGAGCCACATGGGTGCTGGGGAGTGCATCCCCCTGCAACAGGAATCACAGTAACCCAGCACACCAGTGAGTAAAAACCAAGAGAGTGCATTTCTTTGTTTAGAAGTTTAAATATTCAGGTTTTCGCTTCCATGTGTGATTGATGGGAAAGCTCCTTCCCATGTCACTCAGACCTTACAGGGCATATGTCTAAATTGCCTTTGTCCAGTCCCTTTCCCCATCGATCAGCAGGGATCAGACTTGGAGAGTATAAAATGCATCTTTTTGGCAGAACTGTATAAATGGCATGCCCATATTATTTAGCCTTTCATCTCCTCCTTTCCTGTTAAATAATAACCAGGTTATTACAATGGCATCAAAAAGAGCTGGATTTGAGTTCTTGGTTCAAGTAACTAGCTTTGCACTCTATTATAGACTAAAACCTGCTACATGTGAAAATCATGTGGGGGCTCTTAATATTTAAGAAAAGCTGTCCATCTTTATGACCTTAGGAACACAATTGCTGGGAGTGGGTTCTAGTAATGTTTTGTAACTTTGCTGTCTTCTGTATTCCTCCTTTCTAATGACCAACATTTAGTTTCCTGAGCAGATTCTTCCCACCTGTAAATATTGTGGTACTCTACATCTCTCCTTAATCCACAGACTTTCCCTAGGTGAAATTTTTCACTCTATGAAAAATTTTTCACTCTAGGTAGGTTCTGCCTATCTGCTGATCATTTGTAGCCCTAAGCTTGCATCTTATCTCTCAGTTTCTTTGCTCACTGACTACCTGAGGTAATATCCACTTGGATATCTACTATAGGCACTTCAAATGCAGTATCTCCCAGAGAGAGTTCACTTGGTTTGCATATCATCAACTCTCCTGCAAAGCTGTGTTTAGTCCAGCCTTTTCTGGTTCAGTAATGTCCCCGCAGAGGCTCATGACAAGACTAAGGTGTCACAATCTAGGTTCTCTGGTTTCCTTGGGTCACATCCCACCAGCATCAATTCCTGCCAGCTCTATCTCCAAAACATATTCTGAATGTATCCACTTCTCTCCATCTGGTCCAAACAATTCTTATTTCTCTACTCTGATAACCTTACTGTTTCTAGTCTTGCCCTCTTAAAATCCATTCCAGCCCCAGTGGACTGAAAGATTATTTTTTTGAAATTATAAACCAGATCACACTGTTCTCTTGGCTGACCTTCTCCCACTATCTTTCTGAACTTCTTGATATTGGCCCCCTGGGAATTACCCAGCCCTCTCGTACCTTCCGTGCACTACAATGCCCCCCTTCATTGTCCAGCCCCAATGACTTCTTTTCTTCCTCAAATACCCATGCTGGTTCCTATTTCAGAGTCTTGTGTTGTTCTCTCTTTCCGAAAAGCATCCTCCAGACCTCTGAATGGTCAATTCTTTCCTGTCAGCTTTGATTTTATCTGCATTATTTGTTATGGATTTTATTACCCCAAAAGTGAGCAACTTCTGGCTAAACTGTTCTCTTAGATCCTTTTGGAAAGATTGATCGAAGGTCAGAGAAAATGCAGCTTACCTTCAATTGCTCTGTGCAGGAGGCAGACATGCTGGATGTTCAGCGGCATCTCCCATGATCCCCACGCTCAAGACACGTAGCCACACCTTCTGGCTTCAGGGAGACTTGGGTCAGGGAGGATTGGAGGGAGTATCAATAAAACTAACAGTGTAGTTCAAAAAAATATATGGCTTTTTTTTTGTTGCTGGTTGTTTTTTCTTCTTGACTCTTTCTCCCCTCCCTTTTCCCTGCCCCTATCGCTCTGCAGCACTAATACTGAATTATAATGAGGTGTTGAGTATTAAAGCTTACGTTTATTTTTAGGTCATTTCTTTTTAAACTCCTTGCTAGTTCATAACCTTCTAATTTCCTGTGGAGGGTGAGGAGAGCGCTGAAGAAAGTCAGGAATGATTCTTCATGCCTGTGTTGTTCTTGAAACTGTCTATCCCATCAACCATTGAATTATTTTTGCATTCAAGCATTCATCAGGATGCTGAGCTGCACATACGCTCTGGTGCTTTTGTAGGGGGTGTGGGGTTTAACCAACATCATGGATAGGAATCTGGAAAGTAGGAAGACTTACAGCTTAATCTTTCTAGATGCTTCTGGACAACCGAGCAGCCTGGTCTAGACAATGGTTTCTGGGGCTTCACTTTAACAACAACAACAAATCTACATCAAAAGTACTTTGTTTCAGTAGCTATTTCTGCATTCAAACAAAAGTCAATATTCCCATTAGCACAGTAAGTAGACCAATAATACAAAAATATAGAATGTGGAGCTATGGATATCCTGCCCCTGTACCTTTCAGTAGAAAATTATGTAAAGATACAAAATGTGAGTTATAAGCTTTCATTTAATTTGATTTAAAGCCTTAAGAACAAGGCAGCAAAGAACTTCGGATTTTTCACCTAATAACTGTTCCCTGTTGAAGGTTGTTGAGATCTGCTATTTAGGTCAAGCTTCAGCTGTCCTTGATGTATTGACACAGCCAAGTCAATGTAATCAATGCACAAAAGGTGCCTTTTATGGAACTTGGAAACAAAGCAAACCCCACAAGTCCTTCCCCAAGCGATTTCCATATATGGAGTTCTCACTCATAGTCCCTGCAGGAAGAATTGGTGCTGAGTGGCTTCTGAGATGTAGGTGGCCATGTTTTGTCCCACAGATGCCCACTATCATGTTCATGGGTCCAAGAATGTATACCTAGGCAGGTTAGCTGCATGTGAATAGACTCAAAAAGGATAAAGTGACTATGTGCTTGTAGATTATTGCTCCTCTGAGGATAACTTGATCCTGAAAGAGAATCTGCCACTGATAGTTGCAACAGAAGGAAAAAAGACAGATGAAGAAGCAGGCATCAATGACCTTGAACTATCAGAAGCCATGAGTAAAAGCAGAAGCCATTAAGACAGCACAGAGTGAGAGGCAGTTATTCAGGAGGAACAAAAGTAAGAGAAGCAACATCTGTGCTAAAAACTATGAAATCTCCCAGTTAATGGAAATGACACTGGATCTCTTCATCCTCTCATCCGGCCCTGGTACAGTCTCTTTAAGGCCTGCTTGTTTTGTGATCCTTACTCTCTTTTTCAAGCCTGGTCTGTGGTCTTTCTTGGTTTCTAATCAGTCCTGGACTCAAAATTAAGATTGTCATCCTCCTGATTTTTAATAAATTTTCAATTTGGGGGATATGAATGAATTGTTTTGCATGTCGTTGTAAACAAAAGCAGCCAAATTCAGTGGAATAGGTCAACTGAGGGCAGGTCAAATTAGTGCTCAAGCATTTTGTAAAATTACAGTTGTTTCTGCCCATCACCATGGGTCCCTGCTGCTGAATACTCGCGTTGCCTGACTCACTGTGCTGCTTGTTGTGGAAGGACTGATGTCACACAGTGCTAGTTACAAAATGATTGATTGATAACTATAGAGAAATTACAGATCACAGAGGTGGGGATGGGGCTCTACAATGCTCCCAGGTTATCCCAGGGCCCTCAAAACAGCCTTCTGAAGCCTCTGCCTGACAGGAGTGCTGGTTTCAGCCCAACTCCTTGCTTTCCTAGATCCTGCTCATTACCTGGTACCAAGGTGAGGTCAAGAGGAACATGAAGAGGCCCACTCAATTCAACTAGGACTAATGATGTCTTTTCTTCCCTATTTCAGCAAGATTTACTCAGCAGGAGTTACCTCTGCTATATTCAGAAATCTTAGGAATTAACAGATGTCACCTGTACACCCCTGGCATATGGGAATCTACACATGAAATTGTGCTTCAGTGTGAGTTTCTTTCAAGGAGACTGGCAAGATCAGAACTAGAAGATCCACAGCAAAGACATGAAATGACAGATAAGAGCAGCATAGTGTTAATATGGATCACTGGGTTAAGAAATTTGAAGAATTCATAGATCTAAGCAAGACAGAGGGTTTAAGCCAGGCTGGCAAGAGAGGCATAGATAATGTGCCAAATATAAGAACATTGTTATCTAGAAAAGGACTGACCTGACAGGAAACCTTTCATATGCTTCCTTTGGGGACTGAAGTGAGTAGCTGACTTCTCAGGCCATAACCATCTAGGGCTGGAGTTTGAGGCAGAACTAAATGAGGGCACCAGACCTTGACTTTCATTTTGCTGGCATCCATCTGTTCTGCATTTGAACCAGCCCTTTCATTACAATTGATGTGTATTTGGCTAAGTTACAGATTCCTTTTATGTATGACAAATGTGGCTTGTTGTTTCTTCAGAAAAAAATAGGGATGGGGAAGATTCTAAGCTGATTTGAATACCATTGTAGTTGGACGCTAATGGGACATTGTACCATCCTCTTGCAATCTTAAATGACTATGGCCATGTCTATTTTTTAAAAAAAAGACTATGATTTTTCACTGGCTGATTTGGTTTGAATGAGTAAATTATTTTTATTTCATTGCATTAATGGCCAGAACATTGAATGAGCCAATAACTCTCTAGTGTCGCTGAGCTGCAAAGAACTATTATTCACAATTGAATTTTTATTGATTTTCTTGTGCTACAATGACTTTTCAAACATAGTAGCATGAAAGGAAAATTAGAAAAAGGCCAAATAGGGCACAGAGTGAGGAAAGGGAGCCTGCTGCTTCCCATGTTCTAGCCTCAAATGCACGACTTATTGGCAGGTGCTGCTGACTCAGTGATCCTGTTGCTGATTACATGATTTACAAGTTAGCCAAGTGCCTGGCTCCATCACCTTTCCCTCCTCTTCCCTTCTGATATTTTTGCTTCCAGTTATTTTTGGCCGTGTTGGCATTCTACTGCAGAGCTGACTAGGGCAGAGAGGTGGAGAAAGAGCAGACGTAGACAAGGTGATGTCCCAAATGGGCTAGGGTTGATGTTTGTCAGTGTCATTCGAACACACACACTCGCATGTGCGAAGGCGAGTGGATGAGTGTGTGTTACTTTCACATCATTGTAGTACATTTAGCCATTCATGTGTTTGCTTTTGCTAATCATCTTAACTCTTGGAGCCTTTGTTGTATATAGGTGTAGAATAAATATTCAGATGAATTGAATTGGAGTCTCACTCATTCAGTCAGTATTTACTACATACCCTTACCAGTACTGGAGGCAAGGCAATCAACAAAGCAGATGAAAAAGGATGTCCTCATGCACAGATTCTCATGATGAATTTGCATTAAAGGAGAATATTTTAGAATTCACTGAAGATTTAAAAATACAATGCTTCTTGCCTCCTTTTTTAATAGACATCATAGGAGTGAAACTTGTATAATAAAAGCCAAACACAATATGTCTCCTCCCTTGCTTCTGATTCAGTTCAGTCTAGTTAAGAAGATCTCAGAAACTAATAGGAAAGAGAAATTTTTTGGACATTGATTTTTACTGCTTATCAAAGTAATGCATGTTCATCCCAGAAGTTTTGGAAACTACAGAAAGAAATGAAGAAGATGATTGATATACACATAATCATCCAGTTGCAGATCTTTGAAATGTTGAGTGATTTCTCTGTAGGGCTTTTCCTATAACATATATAGTAATTCCACACCAGTTGCTATTTTAAAATCTTTAAATCATCGATCTTGATGTGTATGTGTGCAGTTTGGTTGAGTTTCCTTATACCAAACAATGTGACAATTATTATTTTTCTCTCTCCCATAGACCATGTGAGCATGATTGTAAGTGAGATCTTTTTGTATTCCACCTTCACAGTATATGAATAAAAGACCAAGTCTAATAAAAGTGTGCCCTTATGTGGTGTGATAACTTACAGAAAGAGAGGTAGATAGGCAGGCATTTTGCAGAGACTTACAAGAAAGGAACAAGAGAGCATAAAGATTTTTTTAAAAAAATAAATAAGCCAGTAAAAGTCTGATCGAAACAATAATTGAGGTCAGGTGTGTATTATGTAGGCCTGTGAGTTGCTCTGTGTCTGTTTACTTATAATTTTCTTAGAGAATCTTTTCCTGGAATCACTCACTAGATTTAGTAAGGTACGTCCCACCATGATGCATTTTTAGAAAACTTTCTCCCCCTCTATCTCCTCACTCATCAATATACCTCATAATCACTTGTTTAATGTCTGTCCTCCCTGCTGAAGCATATGCGGTGGGAGGGCTAGAATGGTCTATGTCAAGTTCAGTAATGCACACCCCCCTGCCTGGCAACTAAGTGAATGTAGGAGCCTATAGCACATTTACTGAAAACTAAAGGTAAATTAAGAGAATGGCTACCAGCAAAAACCAGATTTTAGTGCAGATGTACCTATTTTTTGGGGGAAGTAGATACATTCTGTAAAGATATAATTGCTGCATTTGAAGGAAGACAGTTCTTACTTACTAAAAATATATTAAAGATAGAGCACATTCACTACAAACTTTTATATTCAAACATTTACTTGCAAACTTTTAAATATTCTTTTTTAGTTAAATTTTTAATTTTGAGATATTGCAGTCACATTCATTAGCAAGAAGTAATAAAAAAAACCTGTGTACTCTTAGCCAGTTACCCAAATGGAAATTAATTGTAAAACTATAGTAATATGACAACTGGGATATTGGCATGGACAGAGTCAAAATAGAGAACATTTATACCATTTTAAATAATCTTTCATGTTGCCCATTTATGGGCATAGCCACTTCCCTCCTGCCTTTCCCACTTCTTTAATCCCCCAATAACCATTTGCTCTTCATATCTACATTATTACCACTTAAATAATCCTGTAAAATAAAAGCCTACTATGCTAAGTGTCCAGTTTTCCAGTCATCCATTCAACTAATCAAAGTGTAATCTACTAATAATTTGCTAAGGTGGCTCAACTGCTCACTATGACATGCACTGACCACCAGGGGGTAGAGGCTCCAACTGGTAGGTTAGCGTGCTGCTGGGGTCCAGCTGATTGGTACTGAGCCCTCCCGTGATCCCTCCCTGGCTGGCCAACCTCCCACATCCTTATCTGGCCCTGATCCTTGGCCTGGCCTGTGCCCTCTCGCAATCCGGGACCCCTCGGGGATGTCGGAGAGCCGGTTTCAGCCCAATCCCACAGGCCAGGTTGAAGGACCCCACTGGAGCACGAATCCATGCACTGGGCCTCTAGTGTTATATAAAAATTAAATCATATAGTATGTAAGTTTGAGGGATTCGCTTTTTGCACTCAGCATTATTCTCTGTCCTTTCAACTTGGTCATTGTTGTAGTAATAGTATATATCATTGTAATGTCTCATGGTATTCCATTATATGAAAGCACCAAAATCTACTAACCATTCCTATATTATTAAATACTTAGATAGTTAGCAATTGTTCAGTATCATAAATGGAGATTTGAGCAAAATCACTATACTACATTTTTTATGTAGCTATCTAATCATTGTCTTAAAATTTTTTTCAAAAGTAAATCCTATATAATAAAAGGCTAATATGCAAATTGTCTCCTCAACCAGGAGCTCAATCAGGAGTTTGACCAGGGAGCCAACTGCCCCAGCCAACTGCCTGCGACGTCCCCCCACCCCCCTGCCATCTCTGCCCCCAATTGCACCCCACCTCAGCCAGCCAGACCCCACCCATGCATGAATTCATGCACCAGGCCTTTAGTTATTAAATAATATAAATGAATTTTTAAATAGTAGATTTATTGAGATACAATCCATAGTACCAGTAATAGATTCACCTATTTCATGTGTACAATTTAACAGTTTTTAGGGTGTTTTCAGAGTTGTGCAACCATTGCCATTGTCAAATTTAGAACACTTGCATCACACCAAAAAATGAAACTGTTTTCAATGCCTCTTACCCCACACCCAGCTACAACCCTGGGCAATCACTAATCCACTTTCTGGCTCTATGGATTCACCTGTTACAGTCATTTTATTTAAATGGAATTATACAGTTCTATCCAGTTTTGCTCAGTGGTTGGAGCATTGCCCTGTCGACTCAAGGGTTCTGGGTTCCATTCCGGTCAAGGACACATGTCTGGGTTGTGAGCTCCATCCCCAGTGGGGGACATGCAGGGGGCAGCCAATCAGTGATTTTCTCTCATCATTGATGTTTCTATCTGTTCCTCTCCCTTCCTCCCTGAAATCAATAAAAATATATTTAAAAAATAAATGGAATCATACAGTGTGTGGTCTCTTGAGTCTGGAAGCTACAAAGCCTGTTTGGATAAGTAAAGGGAAATATTAATGGTTTTCTAGTTAATGTAAAAAAGATAATGTTTCTTTAATAAATAGTGATAGTGGTCCTTCTAAATATCTTCCTTAGTCATTTGTGTTTCTTCTTTTGTAAATTAGGTTTTTGTGCCCCTTTGCCATTTTATTTTAGAAAATTTATCCTTCTCACTGTCCTTCACAAGTGTCCTTTCTATATTAAAGATATTACGCTTCTGCTTATAATTTTGCTTATAATGTTTTAGATGAAACCGATTTTTAATTTTGACAAAATATTACCTATTAATCATTTTTCTTAAGTATTTGTTCTTCCTTCATTTTTAGGTTTAGAAAGGTCTTCCCCATCCTAAGATCCAACACATATTTTAATGCTGCTGTGGTTTTGTCCTGTTATGCTTCCAGTGCTCTTGAAAGGATTTTACATGTATTGGCATTTCATTTTCACACACAACGCACACGCATACACACACAAAAACAACTATGAAAGCAATTATTATTCTCATTTTAGAGATGAGGAAACTGAGGCAAAGAGAGATAAAGATACTTATCAAGGTGTTAATAAGTCCCAGACCCAGAATTCAATTAGACACTCCTGTTCCAGCCACCACCCTCTTCCATGGTTTGCAGTCCTGCCTACTTAATTTCTGTGACACATGACCTATTTAAATGTTCATTGTTCACTAGAAGCCCGATGCAAGAAATTCATGCAAGGGGCTCGGCTTTCGCAACCCTGGCTTCATCGGGATGGTCGTCCGGAAGGTCATTCGGCCATCCGGTCTAATTAGCAGATTATGCTTTTATCATTATAGGTTAGTTGTTATGCATGCTCATGATATGTTACACATTACTCTTTCCAGAAGTTTTGGATAATTACAAGAATATTTTTATATATTACAAAAAGCATTTCAATTTATAATTAAGTGGTTTTAATTGTCCACTGCCAGATTTTATAAGAACCCAACTTCCAATTACTTAATTCATTGTTTTGCATGTTTTTCATTATTTATTTTATTTAAAAAGGTAATGTTTTAAGGAAGGGTATGATGCTGATTAAAATCGCTTGGCTCCATCATGTCTGAGACTATTGTCAGTTTGCTCATGAATAATAGCTTGTTTGGGAATAAAAAATTAGTACCTATGTTTTCTTCCTAAAAAACAAAAACAGATTTGATTGATTATACTTGATATACACCAGAGTTCTAGGGAAGAATTCTAGGAAAAATTTCTTGTCATAGCATGATTATTTTTTCATTGTCATTTACTTTTAAAAAAAATTGAGATACACTTGAAAAATAACATTGTATAACTTTAAAGTATACAATATGATGACTTGGTATCCTATCTAATAAAAGAGTGATATGCAAATTAGGCATCACTCCCTCAGAAAGATGACTGCGCCCATAGCCACAAGATGGCGGTGCCCAGTCCAGCTCAGCCTCACCACTGAAGTGGTCAGGCCTGTTAGCCAGGCAAGTGATGGGGGAGGAAGAAGGCTCGAGGGGTGGAACAGGTGATCAAAGTGGGATAGGGGTTCCCTGCCCAAACCAGAGGCCTTTATCAGAGGCCTCAGGCATGGGCAAGGGTGGAGCCGGTGATCGGAGGGGGCAGGGGCAGAGCCGGTGATCGGGAGAGGTATGAGGGTGCCCTACCCAGGCATAAGGCCTGGGTCAGAGGCCTCAGGCCAGGGCAGGGGCAAGGCCAGAGACCACAGAGGCCTGGGCTCCACAGAGCCAGCAATTGGAGGGGCAGGAGAGAAGCCTGCGATTGCAGGGGTCTGGGCACCAGTGGAGCCGGCAAAGCAGTGGTCTGGGGGTCCCCTGCCTAGGCCTGCAGCCTTGGCCAGAGGCTGCAGTGGGGCATGGGTGGAGCCCACAA
The DNA here is from genome assembly GCA_004026665.1 of Murina feae. Taxonomy (NCBI): domain Eukaryota; kingdom Metazoa; phylum Chordata; class Mammalia; order Chiroptera; family Vespertilionidae; genus Murina; species Murina feae. The sequence goes on from PVJC01035273.1 coordinate 16,568, forward strand.
TCTCAGGGCCTGGGCAGGGGCAGAGCCCGTGATCAGAGAGGCCTGGGGGTCTCCTGCCCAGGCCTGTAGCCTTGGCTAGAGGCTCAAGGGTGGATCCTGCAGTCCACATTCTTTAAAACTCAGTGGAAACATATCTGCAGGTTAGGATTAAAAAAGAAGAAAGAAAGAAATGTCATATCTTATGAAAGACACATCTTAAAAATGCCTAAAGAAAGTTGTCATTTTTTCATGGTGAAGGGACTGGAGTCCGTGTTGATGAAAACAACTTAGTGGCTGCAATGACTGGCAGTGGCTGCAGCAATGAGGTGATGGGGCTGGTGGCTTCCCCTGATTAGCCTGGTTACCTCCCACAAAGGGAGGCCAGACTGCGGCTTAGCCTTGCTCCCCAATGGGAGCAGGGAGTGGGCCTGATCTGTCAGTAGGACACCCCTGAGGGCTTCCGATATGTGAGAGGGGGCAGGTTGGGCTGAGGAATTCCTTCACCCCCAGTGCAGGAATTTCATGCACCGGGCCCCTAATATGTTTATATTGTGAAATGATTATTACAATGAGGTTAGTTAGCATAACCATTATATCACATACTTTTTTTTGTTTTTATAGTGGGAACATTTAAAATTTACTCTCTTGGCCCTGGTCTGGTGACTCTGTTGGTTGGCACATCATCTCATACACCAAAAAAGGTTGTGGGTTTGATTTCCATTCAGGGCACATACCAAGGTTATAGGTTTGATCTCTAGTCAGGCTTGTAGGGGAGGCAACCTATCAACGTGTCTCTCACATTGGTCTCTCTCTCTCATATTCTCTTTCTCTTTCTACCCCTCTTCTCTCTCCCTTAATCCCTCCCTCCCTTTTCCTGTCTCTAAAATAAATAAAAAATAAGGAGTAAAAAAATAAAATTAAATTTCCTCTCTCTAAAATAAATAAAAAAATAAGGAGTAAAAAAACAATTAAATTGACTCTCTTAGTAACCTTCAAGTATTTAATACAGTATTAGTAATATAGTCACGATGCTGTATGTTAGGTCCCCAAAACTTATTTATCTTATAACTGGACCAACATCTCTCATTTCCCTCACCTCCTAGTACCTGACAGCCACCAATTTACTCCTTGTTTCTAGTAACTTGGCTTTTTCAGCTTCCACACATAAATGAGATCATACAATATTTGCCTTTCTCTGACTTATTTCACCTAGCATATGCCCTTAAGGTTCAGCTATATCTAGCAAATAACTGAGTAATATCTGTGTGTGTGTGTGTGTGTGTGTGTGTGTGTGACATTTTCATCCATCATTGGACACTTAGGTTGTTAAAACAACTGTTGTGCTATGTTTTACACCTGGGTCTGTGTCATTAGTTCAGATTTCTGCAATATTCAGCATGCTGTTTACCGCCTCTATGATAGATATATTATTACTAATTCGGCAGTTTTGATTGTATATTTTTTTTCCTGCATAGTGTCAACTTCCTTGATGTCAGATGTTATCCTATTTATAACTCCCCATTCTAGATTCTCAGTTGCTATTTCCTATTAACTTTGAAGAACTTAAATTACAAATTATCTAAAATGTCTCTTGTTGTATATCTTAAGAGGAAGCCATTTAATTTCGGTTCTATGAATTGTTTTGTTCATTTTTAAAAAATATATTTTTATTGATTTCAGAGACGAAGGAAGAGGGAGAAATAGAAAC
>PVJC01035274.1:0-18351 GCA_004026665.1 Murina feae
GGCGGGGTTTTCCCTGCTTTCTGGTGGCTGGAGGAAGATGGGCAGTAGGCAAGCTTGGGAGGCAGGCCGCCCGCAGCCCTGGTCACAGCTCAAAAAAGAGAACAACATGCTGGGGAGGGCAAGAGTCTGAGAGATCAACATAGAGGGGGTGCCTGCTCCAAGCCTCCACGGTGTGCCTGGGGCAGGCCCCCAGCAGGTAAACACACACAGGAGGACTGCTCCGAGCCTCAGATGCAGCTGGGGGCAGGTCCCCAGTGATGACACACACACATACACACACACACACAAAAGGCGCCTGGCAGACTGGGGCCATCATAGGACATCCACTGAGGGGTCCCAGACTGTGAGAGGGCACAGGCCGGGCTAGGGACTCCCTCCACCCCGAGTGCACAAATTTTTGTGCACCGGGCCCCTAGTTATAGTATAAAGTGACAAACTTGGTATAAAGTGACAAACTTGGTGTACCATATCAGATTAGTTCAGCAATATTCCAGGTATATAAAATTTTTAAAATAAATTTCTGTATAAAGAACCTATATGTGAAAGACTGTAGTTTCTAGTACTGTCAGAACATTAACTTGGATAAAAGGAATTACTATATTGTTTTTATACAACAGTCTTGGTAAAGCTAGAAATACTAGGAATATAACAGTAACACTTATTGCCTAGTTCTATACTAAAAAATAAGATAAAAGATGGTTGACGCTCTTCCTCTTCCTACAATTAGTGTGCCCCCATATATATACTCTCTGGGATATTCAGGCAGTCTATAATTAAGAAATATCTACTGTCCTTACATGGGGTTATTGGAGCAATAGACATAACTATTGTTGACATTTAAGGGGATTCACTGAATAAATAATGGTCCCTTTTCAACTCTCATGTCCTTTTGGTGGAATGCAGATTAGGTTCCACCCACTGCAGTATGGAGATTCCTCAAAAAATAAAAAGTGGAACTGCCTTATGAGCCAGCAGTTCCACTTCTGGGTATATGTCCAAAGAAACCCAAGATACAGCCCTAACTGGTTTGGCTCAGTGGATAGAGCATCAACCTGTGGACTGAAAGTTCCCAGGTTTGATTCCGATGAAGGGCATGTACCTTGGTTGCGGGCATATCCCCAGTAGGAGATGTGCAAGAAGCAGCTAATTGATGTTTCTTTCTCATCGATGTTTCTAACTCTCTATCCCTCTCTCTTCCTCTCCGTAAAAAAATAAAATATATTAAAAGAAAACCTCCAAGATACTAATTTGAAAGGAAATATGTACCGCTATGTTCATTGCAGCATTATTTATAATAGCCAAGATATGGAAACAACCCAAGAGTCTATCAGTAGATGAGTGAATAAAAAAGCTGTGATATTACTTGACCATAAAAAAGAATGAAATTGCACAATTTGTGACAGCATGGATGAACCAAGAAAGTATTTTGGTAAGTGAAATAAGTCAGACAGAGAAAGATAAGTGCCATATGATTTCTCTTATATGTGGAAGCTAAAAAACAAATGAACAAATGGAAGAGAAACAGACTCACAGTTGCAGAGAACAGAATGAGGTTGTCGGAGGAGAATTGAGAGGTCTGGGTGAAAAAGGTGAAGGAATTAAGTAAAATTGGTAGCCACAACATAGTCATGGGAATTTACAGTATAATATAGGGACTATAGTCAATAATATTGTAATAACTATGTACATTGACAGGTGGGTACTGGAAATGTCAGGGGCAACACTTTGTGAAGTATATGATTGTCTAATCACTATGCTGTACACTTGAAACTAATACAAAATAATAGTGAATGTAAAATGTAATCTATATAAATAAAAATGTAAATGTTCACTTGTTCAAAATCTCAAATCTCCTAAAGTTCTTCACCAATTGCTTTGAAATTTTGAAACAACATTGCATTCAAATATGTGTGTGTTTTTATATACCTACATTATATAGATGTCACATATGTGACAGGTAAAAACATGCTTTTTTAGAAAAACCAGGTAAAAACATGCTTTTTTGAAAAACAGTGCCATCTGTTGGACGTAAAAGCAACATACACTATGAACTTAACAGTATTACTCAGTCTAACATTCAAAGCCAGGCAGTCACACACAAGTTCGTCGACATTCTTGTGGAAGCAAATGAAGCGGTTAATTATCCAACAGAATTTTGGAATTCACTCCATCTGCCAGGGATGGAATTCAATCAGCGTGCCAGTTATCATGTTGTGAAACATCAGCCAGTGTGGGGCTGGGCCTAGGGCTGGGGCTGGGCTGGGGTTCAGGGTGCGGGCGGCTGCTGTGGTCCTCCCCATGCCAGCAGCCAAGGGCTTTTGGGGGAGTGTGGCAGGTGAGGGTGGGGAGCTTCCTCAGCTCCTTTTTCCTCTGGCTTTTGGGTGGCTCTGCGAGGGCCCCTGCCGGCGGGAGTAGAAAGGGGCCAGACCGCTTCAGTCATGGGGTGCAGGGTGTGGGGTGTGGGGCACGGGCCGCTGGTGGGGAGTGGGGGTGCAGGCTGGCGCTGGGGGCCCAGGCTGCAGAGGTGCATATGTGTGAGGCCAGACCAGCTAGGCAGGGCCAGGGCGGCGGCGTACCAGGGGCAGCTGCCCGGAAGGGTGCATTGTATACCCACGAGCATTGTGCAATTAAACATATTAGAAATGTGCGCTTTCTTTTTTCTTTCTTTCCCATTTAACCACACAGCCATAGTAACGCATGGCCGGATACAGCTAGTTGAAAAATAAAATAAATAACAGTCCCTTTCCCCAGCCCCTGAATTTGGAAACAGAATAAAACAGGATTCAAAAAATATCAGCTTCATTACTGAGAAAACTGTTTGGAGAAGAGAGCTTATATTTGCAAGCAAGTGTTTTTGCTGATGTTACTCCCTGCAATTAAAATTATCCCCTCAAATTAAAAAACTATCTCCCCTTACTGAGCTTACCACATGACTGAAAGCAAATGAAAAGAAAAAACTCACTGCAGACCATTAGACCCCTTACAGAAGAGCCAGGTTCAGGATCACCAAATAGACTATAGTGTGAATGGTATCTCCATGGAGTATGAAAGCTTGGGCCTCAGTTCAACATTCCTCTGAGAAGTGGGAGCATTGACGTGAAGAGTACCTGGGAGAAGAGGCAGGAGTATTACTGTAATGTAGTTCCATCCACATGGAAACATCCATACATGGAGGATTAGAGCTCCTCCCTAAAGATTCACTCGATCTAGCCATATATTTTCATATTAATGTTAGTAGAGAGCAAGAAAAAGATTTATTACTTCTGAAGTTAATTTGATCTTAATTTTAACATTTATTCAATTCAAAAAGGAAGAAGACTTACAAAGGTACTTGAAAAAAAATTGGATATAGTATTAAGGTTCCTTAGTAAGTGTTCTCTGAGTGCCAAAAATGTGCCCAGCACATAGAGTACCAGCTTCCAGGGATACAATAAAAACAGACATAAGCTTTATCTCCAAGAAATGTATAATTCAGCAATTCAGACAGTAATAATAAACATAAAGTAATAGTGATAAGGCACGGAATATTAGTTGTTGTTGTGTGTGACAAGCTAAATGTACCATCAGGGTAGAAATCAGCATGGCATATTTTTTTCTAATGTAATAGCAACCAAAACAAACTTGGAATTTTTAAGGTTGAGGTGAATTAAGTGCCATCCTTCTTGCCCCTCCCCGCCCCATACTTGCAAGAAAACAATGAAAAGAAAATGTAAAATTGATAGAAAGGTAACAATGAAATAGATAATGAAGACTAATCAAAGGAGCAAAGGAGGAAATTGAGTCATAAGTATTTCAAAGGTGCAAACAAACAACTTTTGTTGAGGGCGGTGAAGAGAAGGCCTCTGATGCCTCTTGTACTTGGTGCCTCTAATACCTGTACTTGTGAAGGGGAATGCATGGCTAGCTCTGCAGAACCAGTGCAAGACTCTCCATAGGGTGTCACTGCATATGGCAAGACTGAGAGGTAGAAGCTAACCCACTTTTTTGTTGTTGTTGTTCCAGCCTGGAGTGCTGCTGCTTTTTGTAGATTGAAATGTCACCCTTACCCTGGTCACCTTAATAAGAAGTGACAGTACAGAAAGAGACTCCTAGTTCTCATTTGTTCTGTTGTCTCTATCACTACTATAAATGTCATGGGATGGGGAAATAGGAATTCAGTTAGTTTCTACTGATAAAAGAAGAAAAAGGGGATTTCTTGAAAAAAATTTTAAAAAGTTATGTTTGGGCGAACCTGAGAATATTCAGAAAGGGCTACTGTCCCTGAAATTGCAGATACAGGCAGAAGGGACTCTACAACTCCCTTACTGATTTTGGGAGACATCCTTTCTTAATTTTATATACTCTCTTTCTGGCAACCATGAGGCCAGCCTGAAAAAAAGAAAAAGTGTATGTGAAAAGGTGGGTATTTGAGGAAACCAGGGGAGAAAGAAGCGGACGGCCTTTCTCTACAGAAATCCACCCAATGTCTTCCTCATGTTTTTGTTGTAAATCTCCTCTAAAATATTTTTTTGCAATTGGACTTCTTTTGAAGCCCTATTTAGAATCAGGAGTGGGGCAGGGTTTACTGTCTGGATTTCATCATCTGTGCAAGAAAAACTGCAGTGTTAGTTTCATGCTGGTGTATGTCCAGTTGGAGATCACAGGTGACAGATGTGTTCTGTAAGGAAACATTTTAATGACTCTTGGTATTAAAGACAAGGAAGTTGAGAGGACAAATTCCTCTGCCTGATTGCTTAATAAGATAACAAAAATATAGAGTTTGGAGATTTTTCTGGGCAATGGGAAGAGGATGAAGAGAGGCCACAAGGTAAAGAAGCTAAGATGGGGAAAAAGTTCTGATTAAGGAAGATAAAAGCACTACAAATAAAAAATACAGCCCTAGCTGGCTTGTCTCAGTGTATAGAGCACCAACTGATGGACTGAAGGGTCCCAGGTTTGATTCCAGTCAAGGGCACATGCCTGGGTTGTAGGCTCGATCCCCAGTAGGGACCACTGATCAGTGATTTTCTTTTATCATTGATGTTTCTCTCTCTCCCTCTCCCTACATTTCTGAAATCAATAAAAATATATTTAAAAATATACACAGAGGAATAGACAGCTGGTGTGAAGTTAGCTGTGGTGGTAATGGCCTGATGCCATTAATGACACTAATATTACATAATAAATTTAGTATTTTTTAATATTTTATTGATTTTTTTACAGAGAGGAAGGGAGAAGGATCATTACCACCAAACCAGCAACGTTTCATTAGAAACACTGATGAGAGAGAAACATTGATCAACTGCCTCCTGAACAACCCCCACTGGGAATGTGCTCGCAACCAAGGTACATGTCCTTGACTGGAATTGAACCTGGGACCCTTGAGTCTGCAGGCCGCCGCTCTATCCACTGAGCCAAACTAGTCAGGGCTAAATTTAGTATTTTTTTTATTTTTTATTATTACTTAAAATATTACAAAGAGTAGTATATATGTCTCTTTTTCCCCTGCCTTTCTCCCCTCCTCCCCTACCCCCCAGTGTCTTGTGTCCATTGGTTATGCTTATATGGATACATAAAAGTCCTTTGGCTGATCTCTTTCTCCTCCCCCCCAACCCTCCCCGGCCCTCCCACAGTAGTTTGACAGTCTGTTTAATGTTGCTCTGCTTCTGTATCTGATCCTTGTTTATCAGTTTATAATGTTCTTTATTATCCATAGATGAGTGATGTCATGTAATATTTTTCTTTCATTGATTGGCTTATTTCACTTAGAATAATGCTCTCCAGTTCCATCCATGCTAATGCAAATGGTAAGAATTCCTTCTTTTTTATAGCAGCATAGTATTCCATTGTGTAGATGTACCACAGCTTTGTAATCCATTCATCTGCTGATGGGCACTTAGACTGTTTCCAAATTTTAGCTATGGTGAATTGTGCTGCTATGAACATAGGGGTGCATATATCCTTTCTGATTGGTGTTTCTGGCTTCTTGGGATATATCCCTAGAAGTGGGATCACTGGGTCAAATGGCAGTTCCATTTTTAAGTTCTTGAGGAAACACCATACTGTCTTCCATAGTGGTTGCACCAGTCTGCATTCCCACCAGCAGTGCAGGAGAGTTCCTTTTTCTCCGCATCCTCTCCAGCACTTGTCGTTTATTGATTTGTTGATGATGGCCATTCTTACAGGTGTGAGATGGTACCTTAGTGTTGTTTTGATTTGCATCTCTCAGATGATTAGTGACTTTGAGCATGTTTTCATTTGTCTCTTGGCTTTCTGAATGTCCTCTTTTGAAAAGTGTCTATTTAGGTCCTTTGCCCATTTTTTGATTGATTGTTTATCTTCCTTTTGTAAAGTTGTAGGAGTTCCCTATATATGTTGGAGATTAAACCTTTATCAGTGATAACATTGGCAAATATGTTCTCCCATGCAGTGGGATTTCTTGTTGTTTTGGTGATGGTTTCTTTTGCTGTGCAGAAGCTTTTTATTTTGATGTAGTCCCATTTGTTTATTTTCCCTTTAGTTTCCAATGCCCTAGGAGCTGTATCAGTGAAGAAATTGCTTTGGCATAAGTCTGATATTTTGTTACCTTTAAATCTCTCTAGTATTTTTATGGTTGCCCATCTTACATTTAAATCCTTCATCCATTTTGAGTTTATTTTTGTGTATGGTGTAAGTTGGTGGTCTAGTTTCATTTTTTTGCATGTATCTGTCCAATTTTCCCAACACCATTTGTTGAAGAGATTGTCATTATTCCATTGTTTGTTCTTGTCTCCTTTGTCAAATATTAATTGAGCATATTGGTTTGAGTCGATTTCTGGGTTCTCTATTCTGTTCCATTGATCTATAGGTCTGTTCTTGTGCCAGTACCAGGCAGTTTTGAGCACTGTGGCTTTGTAATAGAGCTTGATATCTGGTATTGAGATCCCACCTACTTTGTTCTTCTTTCTCAGGATCGCTGCAGCTATTCGGGGTCTTTTTTTATTCCAGATAAATTTTTGGAGAGTTTGTTCTAGGTCCGTGAAATATGCCGTTGGCACTTTGATGTGGAATGTGTTGAATTTATAAATTGCTTTGGGTAGTATGGACATTTTAATGATGTTGATTCTATCCATCCATGAACATGGTATTTTCTTCCATCTGTTTATGTCTTCCTCTATCTCTTTTTTCAACATCCTTTAGTTTTCTGAGTAGAGGTCATTTACCTCTTTAGTTAAGTTTATTCCTAGGTATCTTAATTTTTTTTGGTGCAATGATAAATGGGATTGCTTTTTTAGTCTCTCTTTCTGTAAGTTCACTATTGGTGTATAGAAATGCCACAGATTTCTTGGCATTAATTTTGTATCCTGCTACATTGCCAAAGTTCTTTATTAAGTCTAATAATTTTTTGATAGAGAATTTAGGGTTTTTTATGTACAATATCATGTCACCTGTGAATAAGCATAGTTTTACTTCTTCTTTTCCAATTTGGATGCCTTTTATTTCTTTTTCTTGTCTAATTGCAATGGCTAATACTTCCAGTACTATGTCAAACAGGAGTGGTGAGAGTGGGCAACCTTGTCTTGTTCTTGTTCTAAGGGGAAATAGTTTTAGTTTTTGCCTGTTGAGTATGATGTTGGCTGTGGGTTTTTCATATATGGCTTTTATTATGTTGAGATATGATCCTTCTATTCCCACCTTGCTGAGAGTTTTTATCAAAAATAGGTGTTGGATTTTGTCAGATGCCTTTTCTGCATCAATTGATATGACTATGTGGTTTTTATCTCTCAATTTGTTTATGTGATATATCACATTTATTGATTTGCAGATATTGTACCATCCTTGCATCCCTGGGATAAATCCTACTTGGTCATGGTGTATGATCTTTCTGATGTACTGCTGGATCCGATTTGCTAAGATTTTGTTGAGGATTTTGGCATCTATGTTCATGAGGGATATTGGCCTATAATTCTCTTTCATTGTGTTGTCGTTATCTGGTTTTGGTATTAAGGTAATGCTGGCTTCATAGAATGAGCTTGTAAGTGTTCTGTCCTCTTGAATTTTTTGGAATAGTCTGAGGAGGATAGGTTTTACTTCTTCCTTGAATATTTGGTAAAACTCCCTTGTGTAGCCATCTGGTCCCGGGCTTTTGTTCACTGGCAGCTTTTTGATTACTGCTTCAATTTCTTCCATAGTTATTGGTCTATTGAGACTTTTAGATTCTTCCTGATTGAGTTTTGGAAGGTTGTATTTTTCTAGGAATATGTCCATTTCCTCCAGGTTGTCCAGTTTGTTGGAATAGAGTTGTTCATAGTATTTTTTAACAATGCTTTGTATTTCTGTGGGGTCTGTTGTTATTTCTCTTCTTTAATTTCTGATTTTGTTTATTTGGTTCCTCTCTCTTTGCTTCGTGGTGAGCTTGGCTAGAGGTTCACCAACCTTGTTTATCCTTTCAAAGAACCAGCTCTTGGTTTTGTTGATCTTTTTTATTGTCTTTTTGGTCTCCATGTCATTTATCTCTCCTCTGACCTTTATTATTTCCTTCCTTCTGCTTACACTGGGCTTTTCTTGTTGCTCTCTTTCTAAATCTTTGAGTTGTAGGGTTAGGTAATTTATTATCATTGTTTCTTGTGTTCTGCAGTAGGCTTCTAGAGCTATGAACTTCCCTCTCAAGACTGCTTTCGCTGTGTCCCATAGGTTTTGGATTGTTGTGTTTTCATTGTCATTCGTTGCCATGATGTTTTTAATTTCTTCTTTGATCTCTGTGGTAACCCAGTCATTGTTTAATAGCATGCTGTTTAGTCTCCATGTATTTGATTTTTTTGGATTGTTTTTATTGTAATTGATTTCCAGTTTTATGCCATTATGATCTGAAAAGATGCTTGATATGATTTCTGTCTTCTTGAATTTCAAGAGACTTTGCCTGTGACCCGATATATGGTCTATTTTTGAGAATGATGTGCACTTGAGAAGAATGTATATTCTGTGGCTTTGGGGTGAAGTGTTCTGAAGATGTCAATTAAGTCCATCTGATCTAGCGAGTCATTTAGGAATGATGTTTCTTTGCTAATTTTTTGTTTAGAGGATTTGTCCAATGGTGAGAGTGGGGTGTTAAAGTCCCCCACTATGACTGTATTTCTGCTAATCTCTCCCTTGATATCCTCCAGAAGTTTTTTTATGTATTTGGGTCCTCCTATTTTGGGCGTGTATGTGTTTACTAGCATTATTTCTTCTTATTGGATTGAGCCCTATAGTATTATGAAGTGGCTTTCTTTATCTCTTTTTATGTCTTTCACTTTGAGATCTAATTTGTCAGATATAAGTATTGCTACCCCAGCTTTTATTTCATTTCCATTTGCCTGAAAAACCTTTTTCCATTCCTTTACCATCAGTTTGTGTGCATCTTTTTTTCTGAGATGAGTTTCCTGTAGACAGCAGATATATGGTCCGTGTTTTCTTATCCACTCAGTTACCCTATGTCTTTTGATTGGGGCATTTAATCCATTTACATTTAAAGTTATTGATAGATAATTGTTTGTCGCCATTTTTATTCTTTATCCTTGTGTTCCTTCTTCGTTTCCTTTTTTTCTTTTTCTTTTCACAGCAGACCCTTTAACATTTCTTGCATTGCTGGTTTGGTGGTAACAAACTCCCTTAGTCCATTTTTATCTGTGAAGCTCCTGATTTCACCCTCAATTTTGATTGATAGTCTTGCTGGGTACAGTATTCTTGGATTCAGACCCTTCCTTTGCATGACTTTGTATATTTTATTCCATTCCCTTCTTGCCTGATGTGTTTCTGTTGAGAAATAAGTTGCTAGTCTGATGGGGGATCCTTTGTATGTAACTTTCTGTCTTGCTCTGGCTGCTTTTAAAATTCTTACTTTGTCATTGGTGTTTGCCAGTTTAATTATGATGTGCCTTGGCGTTAGTCTTTTGGGGTTCATTTTGTTTGGTACTGTGTAAGCTTCTTGGATTTGTGCGAGTTTTCTCTTCCCTATGTCAGGGAAATTTTCTGTCATTATTTCTTCAAACAAATTTTCTATTCCTTGCTCAGTTTCCTCTCCTTCTGGCACCCCTATTACACGGATATTGTTTCTTTTTCTGTTATCCCAGAGTTCCCTTAGGCTCTCCTCCTGCTTTTTAATTTTTTTTTCTAGAAGCTGCTCTGTTTGGGTATTTTTTCCTATCTTGTCTTCTAGCTCACTGATGCGACCCTCTGCTTCATCTAGTCTACTGTTTATGCTTTCTATTGAGTTCTTCATAGTAGTGATGTCACTTTTCATTTCTTCTTGGTTCTTCAACATTTCCTCTTGGTTCTTACACATATTGTTGAATTTGTTTTCCATTCTTCTCAACCACCTTATGACCATTTCTCTGAATTCCTTCTCTGACAAGTTGGTTGCCTCCATTTCGTTTACTTCCTTTTCTGGTGATGCCTGTTTCTCTTTCATATGTGGACTGTTTCTTTGTTTCCCAAGATCTCTATTCTCTGGGTGTCTGTTTACATAGTTCTCTCTCTCTTGCGTTGATTTAAAGGCATGAAATACCGCACAACAAGACACAATGCACGAAGTTCTGAACACAGATGTATTCACGATACTAATAACTCCAAATAAAGGTGGCCACCAGAGAAAAGAGAATTAGGGGATAGAGGAAGAGAAAAAGAAAAAGGGTAAAAGGGGAAAAAAGATAGTGCAGAAATGAAATTGGGAAAGGGAAAAAACAAAAAAAGTAAGAGAGATAAGAAAGAGAATGTATTAAAAGAGGGGAAGAAACTATATGGGAAGCAGATTCTCATAGAATAGCCACTAATTTCAATGAATGCCAGTAACAGATACCTAGAGATGGATGCAGACTATAAACAACCACTAATTTCAAGCAAGATGAGGGAAGACAGCGGCAACAAAATAACCAAAGGAGGAAAAAGAAATAAAACAGTATAGTGAACAATCAAGTTAACCGCAGCCTAGCGACAGAGAGAGAGAGAGAGCGAAATAAAAGATAAGATAAAAAAAATTTGGATAGTGAAGAAAAAGAAGAGTGAGATGAATGTGGACTTAGAGCAGGGGATTGGAAATTAGATATATAAGTAGGGTGAAATTTTAAGAGGAGGTAAAAAGAGGGAGTAGGGATAGTCTAAAGCAGGAGTGGGGTAAGAGAAACTGGACAACAAAAGGAGGAAAGTGAGTAAGAGGGTGTTGGCATAAAGGTAAGGATGAGATTGAGTAAAGTGATACTAAAAGGAGAAATGAAAATTGAACGTAGAACACTAATACCAAAATAAAATAAAGAGAAAATAAAATTACACTAAAAAGGGTAAAATAGTAGTAGTAATAATATTGATTAAAAATAAAAAAATAAAAACATAATAATTAAAAAAGTAAACTCAAATGAGAAAAAAAATTAGTTTCTTAAGTAAAAGGTGAAAAAATAAAAATGTACAGTAGTTCACTTTCTCTTCTCTTCAGTTTGACTCTCCTTTGTTCTGTCAGGTATTTAGGAGAGGATTGAAGTTACCTGTGATACATTGCTTTTCTGTGTTGTAAACCCCAGTCCTAATTTTAAAGCGAGAAGTATTTCTTTGTTTCCCAGACTGCCTTTGTTTACAGAAGAGTCAGTTTGTTGTTCAGCCTCTGGGTGGCAGTATTCCTGGAATGACCTCTGGGGCTATCAGTCCTCGCTAGCCAGTATTTAGGCCTTGTTTTCCCTATAGCACTTAATACTGGTTTGGGGGAGTGATCTGCCCCAGAGCTGGTTTTTTGGTGTTTCTCCTCGCTCTGATCCCCAGGTTCCACAAAAAAACAATATTCCCCTGCAGTCCCTGTGAGTGACCCCAACTGGGCGATTCTATGTGATGGGCTCAATAAAAAGAGCAAGGATTTAACGAGAGAAGAGAAAAAAACCCAAAAAACACAAAGATCGCAGTCTCTTCCTCGCGTCCTCTCTTCCCTGGCACTAGCAGCCGGCACACTGGCAAAGTCCAAGGCTGCTGTCTCGCACCCAATCAAACTTTGGGCTGATTTTTTCAGAATTCCTTTCTGCCAGCAGCCCCATGGGTCCCCCTCCCATTCGTGGATTTTGCTGGCCCCAAGGGGCCGCGGGGTTTGGGGAGGCACGGATTTCCCCTGCGCGTGCGCACTCACACACTTGGTCCTCTCCCACCTGGATTACAAACTGCAACTTTATCTCAGCGAAATCTGACCTTTCCGTGGGAAGGCGCAAGGCTTGTCTGAGTCCACGTCCTTGCGGGATCCGGTGTTCCTGAGTTCTTCAATGCTCCTGGGATGCCTCTGTTGTAGGATTCCTGGATGTGTAGGCTTGTGATTCCATACAGTCTCCCCTTTGAGATGGCGTGGTCTCCTCCACAGAGCCACCGCTCCGGGAGAAATCTCAGCAACAGGTGGCCGTCCTGCGCTCTCCAACAGTCGCCGGGCGCAAACTGTCACTCCCAGCTGAATCTCCTGTGCCAGTTAGGGCTGGATGCCACTCGTTTCAGCTGCTTATCCAGTCTGCTCCAGGACAAGGCACAGGACTTGTCCTTCTATACGGCCGCCATTTTCAGAACCCTCAAATTTAGTATTTTTTAAAACATACTCTGCTAGTGTCCCCTCATCCTGCCAAAGCCTTGAGTAAAAGTTGGTTACACCAAAAACAGTTCTAATGGGGGTTTGAGAGAGGGAAGAAGTGATGAGCTTTACCCAGAGAGCGCTGGAGCAGGAGAAAAGAAAACATCTGTAGGAGGTGAGATGGCAAGCAGGGATCAAATTATCAGCAATAACTGGGATTGAAGCCTGGACATACAGGTAACAAAGAGAACCAAAGCACCTCTTCCCAAGAACTTCAGAAATAATTGGGACAATGGGAAACTTCCCAGAGTCCTTGGGATGAAGAAGAATGAAACTATCCTCAAAAAATACAAAGGAAGGAGGTGAGCTTGAGATCTGTTGGGTAACACTTTCCTGCTAGTGCTTACAGTGTGTATACTTTCAGACACCAGTGCTCAAGTCTCTTTTTTGATATACTGCTATTTCTTAAGCTTAGCCATGAAAACAATGCAAATCATTGTCAGGAGAATGTACTTAAGTAAATATAACATATTCAAAATTACATCTCTACTTTGGGTAATGATTTTTCCTCTTCTTGAAGTTCCATAACTATTATCTTGTGTCCAGTAAGATATCAAACATTATTGCTAATAGATTACAAATTGGGATTTGAATTTTATAGCTTGAAATAATTGTGTTTGTAGTTCCTGTGTGTGCGCATGTGGGTACACATGCGTATGTATCCATGTAGATGCATGCACTTTAGTAAGGAGAAACTTAAATGAGCCCACTGAGTTAAAAAAATGTAAATTCCTGTTTCTGCTACCTAAAATGATGAATCCTCTTTCCCAGACCTAGAAGATGAAATATCAACCTGAAGCCAGGAACCTTTCACGTGGCTAAATGAAACTGAGAGTTGCTTTTGCATTATTCATAATAGATTCTGGGATTTGTGCCTGGCATTGCTGTCAGAAGAAAAATGAAAGATATAGATTAAAATTGACATTAACTTTTTTATGTGTTTGTATAGTTGATCCCTTTCCCATTTTCAATAATTACGTTATTGACATATGTATCTAATATGAGCTTTCCTTAAAAGTAATATTTTGAGGGGAACACTTCACTTTTTGAACATACTTGATAAAAGCATTCATAGATTGAGGTTTGTATTTTGCACTGCTGAGGCCTCTCAAATGGCTTTGTGAGGTGCTATGTAAACAATACAAACCTGTCAAGTCAGGTTGATTTTGATGTATTCCTGCCTAATAACAAGTTTAAATTGAGTTGGCATTGTAGTATATTATATTACATACTAGAGGCCTGGTGCACAAAAATTTGTGTACTCGGGGGGTCCCTCAGCTCAGCCTTTGCCCTTGCTCAGCTTGGGACTCCTCGGGGGATGTCCACCTGCTGGCTTGGGCCCACTCCCTAGGGGATCAGGCCTAAACTGGCAGTCAGACATCCCTCTGGCAGCCTGGGAGCCCTTGGGAGATGTCCACTTGCCAGCAGGAAGCAAGCCTAAGCTGCAGTCAGACATCCTTATTGCTGCTGAGGAGGCAGGAGAGGATCCCGCCACCACCACTGTATTGTCAGCCATCAGCCTGGCTTGTGGCTGAGCAGAGCTCTCCCTGTGGGAGTGCACTGACCACCAGGGGCAGCTCCTGCATTGAGTGTCTGCCCCTGGTGGTCAGTGTGTGTCATAGTGACCAGTCATTCCATGTTGTTCTGCTGTTAGGGTCAATTTGCATATTACCATTTTATTATATAGGGGGTTCCTGCTGGGGTGCTTGGCCAGCCTGGGTGAGTGGCTGATGGCTGTTTGCAGGCAGGCCACATCCCCTTCAGGGTGAGGGGTCTCACCTGGGGTGCCTGGCCAGCCTGGGTGAGTGGCTGATGACTATTTGCAAGCTGACCACAGCCCCTTCAGGGTGGGAGTCCCTGCTGGGGTGCCTTGCCAGCCTGGGTGGGAGGCTGAGGGCCATTTTCAGGCTGGCCAAGCCCTTCAGCAGAGACCCTCACCACGTGAGAGTGGGACCATCCTGGGTGAGGGGCTCATGGCTTTTTGCAGGCTGGCCACAGCCCCCAGGCACCTAAGCTCCCAGTGAGGCTGGCTGGAAGCAGGTATCTGGGGTTTATTTATCTTCTATAATTGAAACTTCATTGCCTTGAGCAAAGGCCACAGCCGGCCTAAGCAGGCAGCTTCCTCCATCACCAGAGCAACAAAGCCTCCTGTTTGCTGTACCTCTGTGGCTTCCCGCCATCTTGGTTGGGTTAATTTGCATATAGTTGCTCTGATAGGCTGGTGGGCGTGGCTTGGGATATAGCAGAGTGATGCAATTAGCATGTTACTCTTTTATTAGATTAGACTAGAGGCCTGGTGCACAAAAATTTGTGCACTCTGAGGGGGGGTCCCTCAGCCCGGCCTATGCCTTCTCGAAATCTGGGACCCCTCGAGGGATGTCCATCTGCTGGCTTAGGCCCGCTCCCTGGGGGATCAGGTCTAAGCTGACAGACACCCCTCTGGCAGCCCGGGACCCTTCAGGGGATGTCCACTTGCCAGCGGGGAGCAGGCCTAAGCTGCAGTCAGATATCCTTAGCGCTGCTAAGGAGGCGGGAGAGGCTCCCACCACCACCTCTGTACTGGCAGTCGTCAGCTTGGCTTGTGGCTGAGCAGAGCTCCCTCTGCAGAAGCACACTGATCAACAGGGGGCAGCTCCTGCATTGAGCGTCTACCCCCTGGTGGTCAGTGTGCGTTAAAGTGACCAGTCATTCCCAGTTGTTCTGCTGTTAGGGTCAATTTGCATATTACCCTTTTATTATATAGGATTAAATTATATAATCTTAAAAGTGAGTAAATTACATTAAAACCAAAGGTAAGACATACCCTAAATTCAATACTCCTTCCTCAATTATTTACTACACTTTACTGTTCTGTCTCTTGACATTATTTATATCTTTTGGGTCTTTCTGGTAGAATATAATAGTGTATTACTGCATGTTTCTCCTCAGCTCTGCATTTAGTGGCATCACATTAGCAGCTGAAATCAGCCATGGATGGAGAATTTATGCTACAGAAATTGGCTGATAGTATAAATCAGAGTTTTGTTTTCTTTGATTGAGAGCCAGTTGTTAAATATTTGTCGGCACAACACTGACCACATTGGTGGTGGTGGTCTTGTCAGAATGTGTTATGTTATGCAGATGAAAATCTAAACAGACTTGATGTACTGTATATTCTGGCATATAAGATGACTTTTTAACCCAGGAAAATCTTCTCAAAAGTTGAGGGTTGTCTTATATACCAGAAAATATGGTAGATATTTTCAAAGATGGAAGAATTGTCCCTGTCAAGTATTTTAGTTTATTCATGTCTTCACTAATTGTCATTTTTGCAAAGTTTCCAGTCACCATATAGATTGCTGGATAGAATATGTCATGCCCTGTCCCTGTCCCCTCCCTTTGTAGCCTTTGTTACCTTAAGGACTCTAGTTTTCCATTTATATGTTTAAGTACCAACATTAGGCTTAAAAATGTAAGCTTTTAGCACTACTCTCTCTGTTCCGTATCCTTCAGATGAAAAGTAGAGTTGGGTCGTGGCACAGGAGAAAAATTCAGAAGGTGAATATTGGAGTAATGACTGCAGTGGGAGAAGAGGGAACCTATTTCCCAGGCCATAGTCCCTGGTGCCTTGGACCACAGAGCTAGCAGTTTCTCCCACCGGCTGTGGCTTGTGATCACAGGGCAGATGGCTTCTCGGGTGGCTGCAGCCTGGGATCACGAGGCAGGCGGCTTCTTCGTCTCCTAGGCTGCAGCTTGGGATCACTGGGCAGGTGGCTTCATCTCCTAGACTGTGGCCTGGGATCACAGGGTAGGTGGCTTCTTCCTCTCCTAGGCTGTGGCCTGGAATCATGGGACAGGCAGCTTCTTCCTCTCCTAGGCTGTGGCCTGGGATCACGGGGCAGGCGGCTTCATCTCCTAGGCTGCAGCCTGAGATCACGGGGCAGGCGCCTACTACATCTCCCGGGTGGAAGATACCCCTAGGTGCTAGAGCCGGACTTCTCTGTCTCCCCTGACTTGTGTGTCTCCAACAGGCCTGGAGTGGCTAAAGCCAGGATGCTTGCATGGTAGCTGTGGCTGCCACGTAAGTATTCGGGCTCTGGCCTCTGCCATATTTGTTGGGCTAATGTGCATATCACTCTGGATTGGTTAGTGAGTGTGGCTTAGCATAGTGGAGTAATGGCTAATTTGCATGTTTGTCTATCTACTCTAATAAAGAGTAATATGCAAATTGACCATCACCCGAGACACCTAAGCCATGCCCACCAGCCAAGCCATGCCCCCAGCCAATCAGAGCGGCTATATGCAAATTAACCCAGCCAAGATGGAGGCCAGCAGCCATGGAGCTACAGCAAACAGCGATAGACTTGAAGCTGCCTGTCTACCTAGGCCAGCCAGGCCTCTGCTCAAGGCAACAGTGTTTCAATTATAGAAGCCCCAGAGCTGAAGCAAACAGGAGGCTTTGTTGCTTGACTAGGCCTCTGCTAAAGGCAACAGAGTTTCAATTAAAGAAGATAAATAAACCCCAGAAACCTGATTCCAGCCAGCCTCACTGGGATGTTGGGTCAATGGGAGCTGTGGGCAGCCTGAAAATGACCCTCAGCCCCTCACCCAGGCTGGCCATGGGGTGAGGGTCCCCACTGGGGGGCTTGGCCAGCCTGCAAACAGCCATCAGCCCCTCATCCAGGCTGGCCAGGCATGCCAGCAGGTGGACATCCCTCGAGGGGTCCCAGACTGCGAGAGGGCACAGGCCAGGCTGAGGGACTCCCTCCACCCCCGAGTGCACAAATTTTTGTGCACCAGGCCCCTAGTTATTATATAGGAAGGATAATACTCTAACTTAACTTTAAAAATTTCTTAATATCTCTTATTTTCTTGCTGTTTTCAGACCTAAATATGCAGCTAGATTCTCTTAACTTGCATTGATGAAGCAACACTGATTATTTCAGTTTTAATACATCTTTTAAGATTGAACACATATTATTACCATGCTGTTGGATTAATTACAGAAGTGAAGGGTGTATTCAAGGCTATGGAGTCAGCGGTGGAAAGGATCACAAATAGGAAAGTGGAAGTCATAGATCACTTAGCTAATGGGTAAGTGAATGGGAAAGTTGTCACATGTTTTGTATTTCTTTTTTTTTTAAAAAGGACTTAAGTGTTATTTTGTAATTATCCTGGATTTTGTGTGGAAGTGAAAAGAGTGAATACTGAGGTTATGAGATTTGGGTTCAAATTTTAGCTCTAGGTTTTACTTCGTAGATTACCTTAGACAATTTTTTTAAATCTTTTTGAGTCCTGGTTTCCTCATCTGCAAAATGGAGCTATATTTAAATTATACACTTGTCAGAATTGTATAAGACTAGGGGCCCGGTGCACAAAAATTTGTGCACTCGAGGTGGAGGGAGTCCCTCAGCCCGGCCTGTGCCCTCTCACAGTCTGGGACCCCTCAATGGATGTCCTATGATAGCCCCAGTCTGTCAGGCGCCTTCTGTGTGGGTGTGTGTGTGTGTGTGTGTGTGTCACCACTGGGGACCTGCCCCCAGCTGCATCTGAGGCTCGGAGCAGTCCTCCTGTGTGTGTCTACCTGCTGGGGGCCTGCCCCCAGGAACACCATCAAGGCTTGGAGCAGGCACCCCCTCTATGATGATCTCTCAGACTCTTGCCCTCCCCTGCATGTTGTTCTCTTTTTTGAGCGTGGCCAGGGCTGGGTGCAGCCTGCCTCCCAAGCTTGCCTACTGCCCATCTTCCTCCAGCCACCAGAAAGCAGGGAAAACCCCGCCTCGTGGTCA